>APFE031333559.1:0-21081 GCA_000404065.3 Pinus taeda
TGAGTGCATGAGTGCACCTTAAAGGCTTTAAGGCCTGAAGGCTCACTCCTTCATCTCTTCGAAGTGTGCGCTTTCAGCCTTGAGTTCCCTCTCCCATATCTGAGCACACAAGCACACCTCTCATAATTAGGCCTCTATAATTAAGCCTTATTCTCTTAATCCTCTCATAGGCCTATCAAAGGATTCTTATAGTGATCAAAGGCCCTTCATAGCATGAATATAAGCAACGAATCAGATCTTCTATGAAGATGAATCATAGATTAGATTTATCATCAAGAATGTAAGATGGAGCAACAAGGAAGACAACATGGAATTGATACCTCATCATGAAGTCCATGTCAACATGGTCAAGCTTTAACCTGTACAAGTATCATCATAATGGTCAATATGTGTCAATGTGTCATGCCACATAATCATGTGGAATGCAATGATTTATTCTGAAGAAAGCTAAAAATGTGATGTCTGGAAATCCAAGAGTCACCTGTGGACCATGAGTCACATAGTCATATGTGGACAACAATTGTATAGAAGTCCAAAACTAATTTAGAAGTTCAAGAGTTCTCTAGAAGTCTAAAGGACACAATAGAAGTTCAAGATTCATGAGGGTAATCTAGGAGTTATGATTATATGAAATTCCATTCCTCTTGTTATAAAAGAAACCTCATAACTCAAGTAAGGGGCTTTTAGAGGCATCAACTTTGGAGATCTAGTCTTGGCTTCTCTAATCAACATAGGAGAGAAACCTATTCTTTAGAGAAGCAAGAAGTCACTTAATGTTCCACTATTGGAACTAGTGTCTCATCATTATAACTGTGTACTTCGATCTTTCATGATATAGTTGAATTCAATGAGACAGCACATATTCATGCATGTATCATAAATGTTTTATGACTATTATTGGGATGTTTATGGTATATGTTGTTTTCATATATGAGGGCCTCCAAACTAGACACAAATTAAGTCCCATCTAACCTTTCCTAGGGACATAAAGGTTATATTAAATATATCCTTCTAGACTTAATAATCTTTTTTTTTACCTTTAATATATTCATTAGTAAGGTTTAGATATAATTGCATATTTGAGCCTAATATTATTTATTTCTGTAGAATATTGTGAGAATATTGGGAAATTTATGAAGATTTGGAGGACGAGATAATCTAGGGACTTTCTCCCTACTCCAGGAGGATCAATAATGGATAATAAATGAACAAAATATCATGAAATCATTGACAAATTCTAGAGCTCCAGTGATTGAGAAAATCTAAGAATGTGTTCCTTGTCATTTAATGTAGATTCCTAATGTTGGGACCCAGATCTACTATTTGAGAGATTTTGGAGAGGAAAGCTTCCTCGTTTCAAGGAGGATGCTTCGTCATCATATTCTATATGTAGCAATTCAAAATTTCCTCTATAGGGAGGTATCTCTTAGTATTCTTGTGGAGAATACTTGTATTTTTACAGCTCCACTTTCATTTCTACCGGGGATGTACTTGGATTGATTGAAATAATGAAGTTTGGTGCCAATTTTAGCTTATAAACATCAATATCCTTTGTAGGAATTTGAGTATCCTTGGGATTGGCCCTCCCAGGAGCCTCAGATGCCTTTTATATAATTTTCTTTTATTCTCTTCACTTCTTATTCACATACATCTCTTATTCTTGTTTTTTTTATTTCTACATTTAGTATTGGTGCTTCTTTTGATGTACGATCGGGTTAAATAATCGATGAAAGTTATTTTACAATTTATTTACAAAGTTACGAGTATGATTCATCCTTAGAAAAAGTTTTAAAAGTCATATTCATCATTTTTCTACTTGGATTGGTTTACTAGTTCTCAAATCTAGAATTCCTGGAAGTCCCTTGTAGAAAAATAGCAGTAATTTTATGATAGTTTTTAGAACATTTTAATGAGCTTAGTTTTGTGTTGACTCCACTTGGATTACCTCATAAAAATATTTTAGATATTAAGAAAGTTTTCCCATTTCATTTTCACTTGATTAGGTTAGGCATTGGATAGGTTAACAAGCTCACTAATTCTTGAATTTCCAGTTTTTATAGCATTAATTTTTTGTTTTTTTTAGCACATGATAATGGATAATTTGGGGTGATTCTAGTTGAAATGGAGACCTAAGACATCCTAATTAATAATTAAAAAATCCAATCCCATTTTCATTTGATTTACTTTGTCATTCGATGAATTAACGCCTCTTGCAACAATTTTGTTTCGCTTGTAGCAATTATGTTCTACATAGGAAACCTCTTGTATCACTTCTGTAGCACATGTAAACTTGACCAGATTTTCTCCAAAGGATTTGCTTTCATATCTTATGCTTGAATCATGGCCACTAGGCTCTAAATCCATGATTTAAGAAGAATAAACACCAATTAGGACATGCCTTTTTACAAAGTAGATTAGGCCTATTTATTGGAATTCATGTACTTAGGACTTCAATTACAAATTGTTGTTCTTGCTAGGATTAATTTATTTTGAAAGTGAAGTTTCCATTTATGAAATTAGTTTAGGCTTTGATTTCATGAAATTCACTCCATTAAATCATATCAATGAAATAAGGACACATTGTATGCTACACATATAGTGCCGACATCTCTTAAGTTTGTACGAACCCTGGGTTGATAATTTAAGTTGGTAGCCTTGGGAATTGCAACATTCTTGTTGCAATACTAGGTCTCATCACTTTTTGGCGTCATTTTTGGGGAGGTCAAATTATGCATTATTTCCTTCCATAATTAATTCATTTCTTTTACTTTATGAAAAAACAAAAAAAGATTTTCACTAGGCATATTTGGTTTTGAAAACAGAAAATTGCATTGCATTAGTATTCTTATTCTAAAAAAAAAAAAAAAAGTTACTTCTCGAACACTAGCCCCCGTAGTTTTATCATGTGGTGCAGTAAGAACCACATCACCATCCACTTCTGCAAGAAGAAGAAGAAGAGGTGGCAGAGAAATAAAAAATAGATGGAGATGATAACAATGAAGATGATCCTCTTGGATTTCCCATTCAAGATATTGATGTTAGTGTTCATATGAAGAACATCCCTCCATATTTCCTTGCAAAATTCCATGGTATGAGGTCAAAGGATCTGAAAACATTTCTCTCTGAATTTTAAGTTGTTTGTAGATCTTATTGTTACTTACTAAACACTCAAAAGTTGATATTGTTTATGGAAACATTAAAGGATAGAGCTCTTAATTGGTTTATGATTTTAGGAACTAATTCAATAAGATCATGGAATGATATGCAAAATATATTTCTATAAAATTGTAAATCTCATGATCTTAAAGAATAAATATTTAGAGTGAATCAAAAAGAAGAGGAGAACCTTGATGATCTAATAGAGAGGTTCGTGTATAATGTTGAGAGGGAAAAATTACATCATTTAGGATTTGACACAATAAAAACCCTCTTTCTTAGGAAAATTTGGGATGAGTGGATTGATCTCCTTGATCTCATGAGTAGAGGTGATGTATATCAATTATCATTTGAAGAAATTTTTGAAACATGCAGACACATATCAAGAGGAAGGGCAAGAGTAAGTAAATCAGCATCAACATCGGTAAGTCAAGTTAAACTTGGAAATTTGTTTCATGACTTTAAAACATAAATTCTTAGCAAGCTAAGTGAACAAGTAGAAATGCTAAGAATGCAAAATAAGGAAAACAAAGATGTTGATATTTTTTTTGTCCATTCAAAATCACATGCTATTAAATATTCCCCATCATTACCAAGGTTGAAGGAAGTTTACGAAGATGAAAATAGAGCAAGTCAATCACTAAAGCAGCTATGTTATGTAGCTCCAAGAGGACCATGGGTGCCTAGTCAACCTAGTATGATCTAAAACCTAATTCATAATGTAAAGGTTATGCACATCCATCTCAAAGTAATTGGAGCATACTCTTTCCTTGGAAACCTTGGCCATCTCAACCCCAAAAACAATCTTGGAAACAAGGTTGGAAAGGACCTTATGGGAGAAATTCACAATATCCACAATATTCTCCTCAATATCGCCCATACCCAGCTTCATGTTATCCTTACCATCCACCTCCACCACAACCAAATCCACCTCAAAGATCCACTTCCACTCAACTACCTGTGCCACCATTTCCAAACCCATACATGGAAGTAGCTCAACCCACTTACAATTCTTAGGTAAAACACTTCCTAACATCTCCTATTGATATCAATGATATTCATCTTAGCTCACAAAGAGTATTACAAAAAATATATTCTCTTGATGTAATTGAAGGACAACATTCAGAAAAAGAAGATTCAAATGAGAAGACCAAAGAATCATGGGTTTTACTTGATGAAGAGAAGCCATCAAAATCAAAGATTGAGAAAGTTCCCTCATGTTTACCATCATATCCTCCATGTGTTCAAAGTAATAATTAGCAAAAAGAGGAAGATTTGAATGACATGGTAGAAAAAGACATGAAGAATGTTCCAAATCAACAAGAGATCCAAGGGAATCAAAATTATATTTAGGTTTGGTTTTAGAAAATCAACAATATGGAGCATCACTCTCTTCTTAAACAATACTTGATATCATCAAGATGAAATAATTTGGTCTCTAAAATTCAAGTACATATCAAAGCATATATTTTGAGCCTACGCATGAGTTTATCTATCATCTTGATGTGCACATGGATCCATTAGAAGTATTCATATACTTGAAATATATTTTGATCTATTCAAGTACAGTAGGATAGAATTAAAAAAATAAAATAAAAATAAGAGGAAAAGAATAAAATCTCAGGTTAAAACCTCTTTTGAGGCTCTCGAGATTGTTTCATTGATTGAAAACCTCCTTAAGGAAGTTAGTTGGTTGGAAAGAAAAAAGAAAATAAGGGAAATATCCTAAGTGAAAGCTTCCTTTAAGTTTCCTAGGTAGACCTACTAGTTTAAAACCTCATTGAGGCAACTAGTAGGCCTAAAGCAAAAATGAAAAAAAAAAGAGAAGAAAAGGAAAAAGGATGAAAAAAAAAAACAAAAAGAGATTTATTTTTCGAGTTGCATATAAGTATGTAAGAACTCGTCCACCTTCGTAAGGAAAATAAATAGGTTAGCACCACAAAAAGAGAAAAATAAATAAATGAGCAATGAGGCAAGAAAAAAAGTAAAAAACAACCAACCTTAGACTTCTTCCCATCTAAGAAAACATCTCAATAAGGACCAAGGAAATTTCAATCCATTACCCTCAACCATTTCTATGGTATTTCCCATCACCCAAGCCTTTATTATGCATTTTCCTCACTGCACTAAAATTCTATAGGAGGGCTTTGTTTTGCTACAGGAGGCCAAAATACATAGAGAGGAAAATTTCTTTTATCATACCTTGAAAACCATCAATCCAGGTTTCATGAAGTTCCATGGGGAGATTAATATGGATGATGGTAACATGGTGAAGCGATTTCAGAAAAGTTCAGTGCACAATTTATATTTATGTTCTATCTTGGCTTGTCTTATGTGATTTATATTTATGTTCTATCTGCAATTTACTTTATGCTGATGTGATTGCTAATATGGAAAAGAAATTAAATAAATTGTTCTAGCATAGAACATACCTAAAGTTAACACATATGAA
Organism: Pinus taeda; assembly: GCA_000404065.3. Lineage (NCBI taxonomy): Eukaryota > Viridiplantae > Streptophyta > Pinopsida > Pinales > Pinaceae > Pinus > Pinus taeda. The sequence continues at coordinate 5,609 of APFE031333559.1, forward strand.
GCAATTCAATTCCTTGGCTATCTTACAATCAATAAAATTATGGGTCATGCCCGAATCAATTGACACTCTTACCTTTTTCTTCTTGATATGTCTTTCTATCTTGATAGTTTGAGGAGTGGTGATTTCTTCCAATGCATTACAAGATATGGTCGGATTGATTTATTGAGACTTGATGTGATCTTTCAATTCTTGAACATTTTTATTCTTGATATGTCCTTCCATATTGATAGTTTTAGGAGTGGTAATTCTGTACAATGCATTACAAGATATGGTCAAATTCATTTATTCTTTCTTGATGTGATCTTTCACTTCTTGAACCTTTTGATTCAATTATGAGAATTTGATTCTCCAAGAAAGAATTATAACCAATCTCCTAAGATAACCTAACTATATAATTTTTCAGTAGAGTGAATTATAAGCAAGATATGGTCAGATTGATTTCTTTCTTGATAGTTTGAGGAATGGTAATTCCATCCAATGCATTACAAGATATGGTCGGATTGATTTCTTGAGACTCGATGTGATCTTTCAATTCTTGAAAAGTTTTCTTCTTGATATGTCCTTCCATATTGATAGTTTGAGGAGTGGTAATTCTGTCCAATGCATTACAACATATGGTCAAATTCATTTCTTCTTTCTCGGTGTGATCTTTCAATTATTGAACCTTTTGATTCAATTATGAGAATTTGATTCTCCAAGAAAGAATTATAATCAATCTCGTAAGATGACCTGATTATATAATGTTTTAGTAGAGTGAATTACAACCTTTTAATTATGAGAATTTGATTCTCCAAGAAAGAATTATAACCAATCTCGTAAGATAACCTGATTATATAATGTTTCAGTAGAGTGAACTTGTACGACATGCCACATGTCACTGTTTTGATTTTCGGATCTAAAAACTATGCACGGAAAACTATAGTTTGTTCTCTTTCTACAACTTCTTATGGAATTTAAATTAGTGGCTTAGAGAGAAAGTTAGGACGATTTTCCCAAGGTCACCTATTTAGGATGTACTTCAGGAGCTTGAAAAGACCCTAACTTCCTCAAACAATATATCCGAAAATATAGCGAGACAAGATCTGAAATTTGGAGCCAAGATTTCGAACAACTTGTTCTCAAATGGGTTATTTCTTTAGCTTCTGAAAAATCTTAGAGAAAAGGTTATAGAGAAAATACCACAATGAACTATTTTAGATGAAATTCTGGAGCTTGCAAAAACCCTAACTTCCTCATATAATATCTCCAAAAATATAGCAAGATAAGATCAGAAATTCAGATGCATGGTCCAACAAGATTTCTTCTCAAGTGTGTTTTTTTTTTAGCTTCTGAAATGTCGCAGAAAAAAGTTATACCGAAAATACCATGATGACCTATTTGGAGCAGCGAAACCCTACAATCCGAAGCTCCGATACCAAATGTTATGAAACCAACTCACAAAAGATAGAAAAGATAGATGAACACCTTAGAAACAAGCCTCTTTGAGAGGGCAACCTCCTTTACATTATACAAATGAACAATTCTTGGATGATAAAAATGATAATACCTCATTTTTATATATAGGAGTCTAAGGGGTCATAATATAATCATATCCGACATAACAATAATAATGTAAGGGCACAATCATAACAATAGTGGGCTTATATGGGGCACAATAATAACAATATGGGGACTACATGGGCACAACAATATAATAAGGGGGTTGTACTAATTTAACAATTAGGGGATACACCAGTAGTATACGGACCTAACACTCAAACTCTTAAAGGATGGCCTCACTTTGGTGCAGAATAGAATGAAACAACAGGAAGATCAATATCATAGGGAAGTTTGATGTAGGTGATTGAGTATTTCTACAACTACAAACATACAAAAAATTGTCCCTCAAGCAATCTAAGAAGGATAATAAAGTATCACCAAAGTATTACGATTTGTACAAGGTGTTACAAAAGATTTGTACTATGACATACAAATTGGACCTTCCTGCATCTTCCTAAGTGCACCAAATTTTTCATACTTCATGCTTAATGAAGGTTATAGGTGAAAAGATCCCAGTTTAAAGAATATTTCCAGAACTTGATGAGGAAGGGAAAATCATATTGAACGTTGAAGCAGTCATATAAACAAGAAGTCGACAACTACAAAATTGATCAATTTCAAAGTATCTCATCAAGTGGAAGAATGTACCCACTAAATATTCCACATGGGAGGGTGAGAATTTATACAAAACCATATAGAACTACTCAAGCAATGAGGACAACACTTTTTGAAGGAGAGCGACATGTTAGGTCCCTATAATACTAGTGTAACTCCTTATTGTTACTAGTGCAACCCCCTTATTGTATTATTGTGCTCATATAGTCCCCGTGTTGTTGTTATCGTGCCCCATAGAAGCCCACTATTGTTATTGTTGTACCCCTACAATATTATTTTTATGTGGGTATTGATTGTATTGGGACCCCTTAAACTCCTATATATAGAAAGGAGGCCTTGTCATTTGTATAGCTCAAGAATTTTTCATTTATGTAATGTAAAGGTGGTTTCCCCCTCAAAGAGGCTAATTTTGAAGTCATTGATCTATCTTTTCTTCTATTTTGTGAGCTGGTTGCATAACACCCTCCTACCCCCTACCAATTAATACCTAATATCCCTACCCCTCAAAAACAATATTTCCCTCTTCTCCCTCTCCCTCTCCATCCCACATTCCCTCCATTCCAAATTCCCTTTTACACCTTCTATCACCATGTCTTTCCCCAAACCCTTCTCTTACACTCCTCTATCTCATTCCCCATCTCCCTCCAACACTCTCCCTTATCATGTTCTTCTCACCAATAATTTACCAACTATACCACTATTATGCCCACCTCTTTCCTTTATATCCCTTCCACCAACTGCATTACACCTTATCTCCCTCTCCTCCTTCCAAACCCCAACACATACTGTCAAATTTCCACCTCCTCTTGCCATCTCACCCTATCTCTTAATATCACTCCTTCCCATTATCAACCCCTATCCTACCCCCTTATTTCCCTCATTTCCCTCATGAACATCCATCCCTTACACTCTAATGCACTAACTATCCTTATTTCAATATCCCTCCATACCACGATTCTCCCAACTTCCCTCTTCCATATTCCTCTTCCTTCTCTTTCCTTCCTATTCCCTCTTTGTATCTCTATCACCCCCTACTTCCAACCCCAGTTTCTTCCCCTACCCTCTCCCTCCATCGATCACTCTCCATCTAACATCTTTCTCTTCTTTATTACCTACTACACAGCTTGTCCCTCTACCTTCCCTACCTCTATCACCCCCGTCCTTGTTACATGTTATTTTTTCACCATTAGGAAAATGATTGTAAAATTAGATCTCTTCCTCTCCACTAAAACCTTCTCAATGATCCCCTACATATATCAAGTAAAAACCATTCTGATAAACACAAGAATCCTGGATTACATTGCCTAAAAACTGACATTGCAAGTTTTGCTACACTATCCACATGAGAAAACCACAAAGTCGTAGGTTCAATCATTGACACATGCATAGTGCGTTGCATTGTTCTCCACTAAAAATTTTGATAACCTTTCTAAGAGGGTAAAAATAAAAATTGAATTCTAGAATCCTTATTAAGAAATATTATCCCAAAAACATGGAATTGAGCTCCTACCTATTGGGATCTCGTCCCAAGATTGATGGTCCTATTCCCACTCACTTTGGAACATATTCCCCATTATTGTGGATCTCATCCCATAGAAAATTGATCTCCTACCTCTCCCTTCTCTCCTATAAATACAGTGCTACTCAATGGATAAGGGGTTGAATTTTTAACACTTAACTTATGCCCTTATGTTTCTGTTTTGGAGATCATTGAGTGGAATCTTATGAAATCAACATTCTAATATTTAGAGATTGAAGAGGAGAAATAAACAAGAAATGGAAGGATCTAAGTGGAGATCTACTTCATAAAAAATATATGTCTCTTTAAAGCTTTGCCAGATAGAAATTCTATTTCCTTCATTCTCACTTCCTTCTCTCCTCTCTTACCCATGAATCCCCCTATTTATATCCATAATCTACATATCTCTCATCCTCATGCTCTCTCTTCCTTTCTCCCATCCTCTCATTCCCTCTCCTATTCTCCACACCTCAATCCCTCCCTCCATCTCATTTTTCCTTACATGATTTCCTCTCTCTTAATTTCCTTCCTTATATCCCCCCCTCCATTTCAATCTCTCTTACCTTTGCCCTAATAATCCCTTACCTCTACCCTTTAATTTATCTTACATGTAAGGCCCTATCCTAGGGTCTTCTAATAAATCTATTTTCTCTGGAATTTAAATGCAATAAGAGGCAATAATTTACTTTCTTACTAGAGTTTTAAACAATGAAAATTTTACCATTTACAATCTAATCCCTATAACTTATAGTGAACATTTCATTTGAATAATTTACGTGAGTAATCTATGCATAGAGGAATTCCTGTACTGATGGTTGGTGGAGATGCCTTTGAGCTGCTGCTCCTGGTGAAACACTCCTCTTGACTAACCCAACTAGATCTACCTCCCAGCCAACTAGGAAATAATTCGTAGCCCAGGAAACCTCCACAGGTTACCTGGCCCTCCGAGCGCATGTCCAACCAGATGTAGTGTGTCCAAAATGAATAATCCAGACCAAGATGAACAATATTTCCCTCCTCTCAACTAAACCAAGAAACCTCCACAGGTTCCTTAGGTCGCAAAAAATCACAACAATCCTAAAATGATAGCCAACGCCAAAATCAAAAAAAGACCCCCACACATGCCCCTTTTCTCCCTTTCTCATTCCCTTTTATGACCTCCCTCTCTTCTCCACCTCAACCACCTCTCATTAATGTCATTAAATTCTGCTTCATCCTTACAGTTGACTTCTCTTCTCCCAAGTGAATCTGGGAGTACATTTGGAAATGTGATATGAATGTAAAATTGGAAAATTAATGGGAGAGGACCATGTCTTCTCCCAAGTGAATGTGAGAGTACATTTGGGAATGTGAGATGTAATTAAATGGAGAGGATCATGTCTTCCCCTAAGTAAATGTGAGAGTATATTTGGGAATGTGAGATGTAATTAAATGGAGAGGACCATGTCTTCTCCCTAGTAAATGTGAGAGTACATTTGGGAATGTGAGATGTAATTAAATGGAGAGTACCATGTCTTCTCCTAAGTAAATGTGAGAGTACATTTGAGAATATGAGATGTAAATAAATGGAGAGGACCATGTATTCTCCTAAATAAATGTGAGAGTACATTTGGGAATGTGAGGCGAATATATATATAATTTGAAATAATGAAAAGAGATCATATCCTACCTAAGATTCAATTTAAGAAGGTAAGTTGGGAATTTGAATAAAATATAAATAATGAATTTTATATTAGTAAATAAATTTATAGTTTCCAAAATGAATGTATTCACCAATATTTCTCAATATTTTTAGGCAATGTAAACATTAATGAAATTTTCATGATAAGATTTAAGTGGGGCATTACATACACCCATCATTCAAAAAACTTTGTCTCAAAGTTAGAATGAAAAGATACAAAGAGTTCGAAAGCATAGTAACCCAGAGAGAGTTATAAAAGTAAGATTGGATAAGAAAAACAATGACATTACTTCCCATCAAGAGCCTCCAACTGGTCTATATCCTCCTACCCATCTTGACCTACTTTTGTTCCCACCCTATCCGCCCTCTGCTATTTTATCAGTGGAAATGGCCATATTAACCACTAATAAACTGACATGGTGGAAGTGTCGATTATATCGACCTAAATTCCCCAACAGGCAACTGGCAATCATCATCAGACATCTAGAGGAACGTGTCGACCACAACCCTCCCACGATTCTAGATTTTGGAGGATACACAGTGGGAAATGCCTCCACCCCTCCTTAATAATTAGGGTCAACACCCTAACATGGACCACACTACAGAGCTAGTTGGACTTGTCATCGAATAATCCAGTTAGATTCGAATAATCCAGTTAGATAGTCTCACCACCTGTCATTTGCATTTTTCTTATGTCATATGAGTGCATAACAAGTAGATACGAAATTTAATAGAACAATGTACATTATACGTTCCTCATGAGATGTCTCGACTTTCCCTCAATGGAAGAGTAGATATCGACTATCATATAGTTCTTTCCCCCTATGGGTTAGCTCTCATTCATGCATTTATATAACAACAAGATATATAATCCTCATGTTATTAAGTCTAGTACCCATATGTCAATCTTGCAGTTCATACTAGAAATAAATCATAAATTCACTAAGTCATTCATTTAAACAAATCATATCAACTTGAGCCATATATGAAACAAAATAATTCTAATAAGTCACGCACTAGATAATTCACCACTAAGTGAGTCATACATTTAGGCCATACATCAACCATTTCCATCATCAATATCAATTCTATCAATTGATTTATATAAGTAGTTTCACGTGTCCAACCAAATGTATCAATATTACATAATGTTCATAAAAAAAATAACATGAGACTACAAAATAGAGCCTTAACATGGGTATCTAGCTAAGTCAAAATGGGCATCACGGATGCTCATGTGACAAACTTTTGAAACTCATTGAGAACAATTAGAGTTGAAACAAATTCAACTATCCACCACGGAAAATAGCATTTGAACCCGGATATGTTATAAGGTGGTACCAAAACCAAAATATTGGCAAGCAACGGATTAGTGCACTATCAATTCCACTAGAAAGCGCTAGTATAAATTTCATGCATGTAATTTCTTTAATACCTTAGTGAATATAAAAGTCCCAATCTTCCAATTTGCTGGTTTTTCATCTTCCAAACCAATTAGTTAATCTTGAAAACAAAATACTCAAAACTTCGAAAACTGTTTCCACCATGATTTTCATACTTTATTATTTTTTTGTAAATTGAGAGAAATGTCCTCTAAATGTTAAAGGTTCAAATTTATTGTATATTTAATCATTGTTTACTATTACTAAAACAACTTCATGATATATATTGCAACTCACAATATGACCAGACAAATGAGAAATAAATAAACAAACGGAATAATTTCCTTTGCCCTACTGCTATTAGTTTTTCCCCTCTAAATGGCACCGCATTTCTAAAGATGCCTACTCCTTTCACAAGTGGCCAGTGACCACAAAAGTTGTGAAGAAAGTTGAGGGTCCTTTTACCCAAAACTAGAGACATATTATTTTTTTTTACGACATTTTTATTCAACAATAGAATAAGGGTAACAAGTGTATTCTAATATTTTCACTGGTATTTTATTGACTAAATAAGTTTTCATTCTAAAATCCCAAATTATCTACGAATTGATCTTCTCATTTAATTTAAGATTATTAAAAATAACTATCACAATAATCCTTACACAAGTCTACGGTATTCAATCTAGGTTTCTACTAGAAAATTCCACCACCCATAGAATAATCATTAATGTGACATATATGATATTTCAACACATCCTAATCTGAATTCCCATGTTTCATAGAATATGCATTGAGACTAGAAAAGTCATGCAAAGGTTTAGTTTACCAATCATGTATGTTTACCTGACTAGATTTCTCTCGCCTTGGCACAACCTCAAATTATTGTGATAAATACAAGAAATAATATTGACACTTTGGGTTTAGGTAATGTTATCCCAATAATGGTGATAATATCGCAATAAGTATACCTAGTCTTAAGGCTTGGAAGGGAGAGAAATTTTGGCTATATATTTGTCTTCATGTCAAAATGAATTTTTAAATATGTGCAAGGTAGTCTTAGTATCATTGTGTTGATGACCTTGATGAATTTGTATAAGCACAATGGAGAAAACCTTTCTCTAGGATGTCATCATGATATTGTGGGCTTTAAAAGTTTCCAAACAAAGTTGTGTTATATTTTCCATCTATCTGCGCAGGGAATCAAAGCAACACTACTAAGGATCACATCCAAATCACACTCAATCCAATGCAGTTGTAGGGGAAATCTCTTACTTTAAGCATTACTGTTATGGAATAACACTAACAATAGAGTTGATGCTTGGAGCTCAGAAAACATCTTAGGATAGAGGATGAGATGTTTCTTTATGCTGGAAAACATTCATACCATGATGGCCTACATGTGAAGTAAAATAAAATACATTCGAAACAAAAAGGGGCTTGGAGAAAATTGATTCCCTTACCTGTGTAACTGAAGAAGCAATGCCTCTTGAGTATGGTACTTGTCAATTTATTTTTCTAAATTAGTTGAACATGGTATTTGCTAATCAGATTTCTATGTTAATGGCACAAAGATAGTGTAGAAGCTACCAAATTATTTTTGCTAGATTCTAATATTTGTGATTGTTTTGTAATTACCAAAAGAGGGGTTCGAACAAAAAGGGGGCTCGTTGCTATGTTGGTTTTCTTGCTGCCATTTTTTCTTTTTTAATTACTTGATGGGAGAATAATCAATAGAGGAGAGGGAAGCTTAGAAAAAGGCAAGCCAAGAAGGAGAACTTTAATGGTGTAAGAAGGGAATTGCTAATAGCATCCTTGGTGATCATTACAAGAGTTAAGGGCTCTTCTTGCTAATGCATTAAAAGGATGAGAATCATTAAGTATATGGAGGGTGCTATGGAATTTCTCTGTTATTTTTGGGAGAACATAGTCATCATGGTAGGCATGCAATCTGCAACAAAGCCTCTACATTTATGGGAGAAATTATCAAAACTTCTTTAGGCTAGAGAGAGAGAGAAAAAAGAAAAACAATAGAAATGTTTGTTGAAAATGTTAGTCTTTGTGAAATTATAATCATACATAAGGAAGAGAAAAATTCATAGTAGAAGGGAGCATTACCAAAATCTGTATTAAAATTATTTCTAGGCAAGACAATAGCATATTCTGTTTTTAACCAAAGCTCTACTATAATGTGTCTTTTTCCTAATAGGTATCAGAAGCATGTTGAGATCACTGTCAACTATAGCAGACTAATTGATTATTGGCAAAAGCTATAGCGAGTTAGAATAATACTGCCAATTGAATACTAAAATTGTAGCAGAACATGAATATTTCTATGAAGTCAAAATGTCTAGTTGAAGTTGGCAAGCCAACAACAGCTAGGATCATGTCTATTCATTTTATATATTCCTATGTTTTATCAAACAAGATTATAATCCATGGTTCTCTAGTCCATTATCATTATCAATGTCTGTAAGGGAATAATACTTTATGTAAAGCTTAACAACACTCAAATACTGAAATATGCTCGCTTATTTCCATCTCCATTGGAAACTTACCATAAGCATATATATAATCAAAGGAAACAACTTCACAACCAATGTGCTTGCAATATATTTATAGCCCGAATCAAAAGCATTTTGTCAAGCAAGACAATGGCTAGAGGAGAGCATATTCGTAAGCCTTGTGTATTTCTAAAATGAATATCAAAGAGTCTACAGGTGAAAGTTTTTGAAGTTTCTGAAAACTTTCCTTGAGATGATAAAATAAGACATTGAACAAGTACAATCTCTAATGAATAGTCAAGATGCGACCCACATATCGATGGCATTTTTAGTTTCAGAAATAGCCAAATGGATTTTGTCTTTTTATTCATCATAGCATTCTTGTCTTATTTATTTTACATTCAGCTCCATAAAGGGTATGGTAGTCACCAGGGAAGACTTTTTTATTTTTATTTTTTTCAACCTCCCAATCTCCATCAATCTGATGAAAAATAACTGTAGTAGAAGGAATAACATAGTTTTAACACCAACAAACACAAATATAGACAAAATTGTGCTACTAAAGGGAAGAATGCCTGTTTGACTAAGAAACACAAGATATCCTTTATCTTGTCAAGTGTCAACATATCTAACACAGAGTAACAAAATATTAAACAGATATCAAAATTAGACACTAGAATATCTAGAATACACTTGTGGTAAGAAAATGTTGCAAAGCACAATGGTTCTCTCAGTTAATGATAGGATGATCAACATGATCGGAAATTTCCTATAAAGCGGTTCATAAAAGTCTTGAAAATATTATCCCTAAAGCATTGGTAATTCCATGAAAAAAAGACTGAAGGAAACTAGATGGTAGCGACTCTAATAATAAGAAACCACTTTTCATTGGCATGGAACTAAATGTCAGCCCTATATTGAGATGGAAGTATGATTTATTGACAACTTGAATGGTTTCCCCCCCTATTTTCGTGAATCCAACCTAATTCACAACTTGAAGCATTGAACACACCCAGTGAAATATGGGGATTGATTTACTGCAATTGAGCACACACAACTAAAATCACAGTTGGAGGCATTAAGTATAGCAAACAAGACATAGGGAAAGAAATGAAACATAACCTCAGATTTAAGTGCAACGTATGCACATTAAAATATACAGGGTGAAATTGTGGCTACCGCAATTCATATTCTAGCAAAATAAACATAGGCAACAAAATATAAACATTGAGACAAAGGCTGGAACAATCCACATGTATATTAAAATATTGAAACTAAGGTCCACTTAAACATGTTATCTAGCTTGTATATCATCGTTCCTACCATATATAGCTACCCGTGTATTTTCAGTAGGATTTTCCATGTTAAACACTCTTCTAATTATGTGATTATGAACCTGCTTAAGTTGAACCTTCACTCAGCTTAGATTTTAAGATAGACAATGCGACACAGAACTTTCAATAAACACACCATGAGTAAATAGCATCACCTTTACAGGCTTGATGGTAACTGTAGTTTGTATGTTTGGGTGACCATCTAGAACCCGTGAAATCTATGAAACATATTATTCCTACACCTTTTAACCTTATAGACACCTGAGTAATAATGCAGAGGAGCATGAAGACAGGGCATAATATCTATTATTTAATGCGGTCGAGCGAATATTCATATTGTTAAACATGTATCACAATAATGCAATGACATATAGGGCAGGAGTATTACTTATCTTTTAATGTTGGATCTAGAAACTAAGGTGGGGACTCTATTTTTTTCACACAACTGTAGACAAATTACAGCCGAATTCACTTGCAATTGTCACCCTTGAACCAGATTCCAGAGCATGAGAGGGGGGCTCAATTATGGGATTCAGAAGAAAATCTTCTCCAGCTTCAACTAAGTCTCTAGAACAAAACTACTCCTGCTCACTTCCAGTGTTAGAAGCTTCAAAACTGTTTATGTACTTTGTCTCACAAGTCTCTTTATGTTCGTTCTAATACAACAATTCTTCAGCTCACCCACATCATTGGCAGGTGAAATCACTAACCGGAGTTCACCTCTGAGCACATTGTTCCTGTTTTTCCAATTAAAACATAATATATGAATAAATTCCTTAGCCATTGGAACTCCTAAATCGAAGGGTACAGTCTATGCTTCCTTTCTAAACACCATAATTCAGGATTCTACCCTTATAGAAGATAAAGCCTATTTTCCCTTACATGTCGAGATATTGTAGCCTCCCCAATTTACCATGCCTCCCCTTCCCTCTTGTCAGTTTCGCCCAAATCCTGTGATTCAACCCACATTACTCTATGTGTCTGCCTATTCCTTGCTTTTTTTGTAGGTTTTGCCTTGTCATCATTGGTTTTCCTGCTAATCTTGCAAGCTAATCACTAATGTGTCACTTCGTCTCCTATCATGGCTTACCACCGGTCAGCCTCCATGGTTTCCACCAAGCTAATCAATTTTAGTTTTCCTAACCCATGAATGACTGTACGATAGATCTATTGTTTAGTTACCAGTATGTTGTAAGGATTTATCTTCTGAATAGACAATACATATCTCAGTCACACTAGATATGATAATCATCTATTTTTGAACAATGAAAGCAAGTTAGATTTGATAGCAGAAAGGAAACTTGGCACTAAACATTACAAATGAATAAAACAGATTCCTGAATAAAACTATAGTAAGGTCTAGAAGGCAGATTTATTAGAACAATCTTGAAGTTGCTTTCGACTAGATGCTGACGAGATCTGATTAAGGGTCACTACAAAACTGGTGGATAGCTTAACTTATACTCAATTAAAGTTTTTATTTTTGCGCTAACTCTCTTTAATGATTCTGTCAAAAAAATTAACACTCACTGAATTTCATTATTATACTTTGTCTCCCTTCTTTGCTTAAAATACATGGTGACCAACTTCTAAATAAGGAAATTTCAAGGGTTTAGTGGAAGTTAAGTTACAACATAATTTTTATCTCCTCAGTTAAAATGACAAGGGAATGTGAGATGACCCTAAATTGAATTTCTTGTAGTATCATCGATCCTCTTACTTTGGCCAAAGATATTTCACATGCTACGATTCTACACTCACCAAATATGATAAGTGGACATAAATCTATACAACTTCCTTGATGCAGGTCCCAAGTTTTATAGAAGTTGTGGGATGAATCAAAGTTCAGTTTAGTCAAATTCACTAGTGAATCAGCAGAGTATTAATCCATCCACCAAGGTACTCTGCGGTCTGCTCCACTCAAATGGGATGAGTTTCAAAGCAGTGAGGCTTGGTGCAAATGCCAGGCAATAATGTTGTACTACTAGATAGTTACTCCTCAAACATGGAAAATAATGTAAAAGAGGTCTGATCTATGTGGAGCATTCCCTGAGGCCCGAGGGTATGTTTCTCAAGCTTTTAAGAAAATTGTATATATCCTTTAACAAAATCTCCTAAAATACTAGAGTGCAAATGTATGTTTGAAACAATAAGAAACTGAGCTCGGCCCAATCTATATATGAGGGAATATTGGCCCCAATAAAATTAGCAAGAAAAACATAATAAGAGGATATGGAATAGCCATGCTACCCATGATTTCTAACACCAAAGAGACAATAGTGAAGTCCTCATTTCCTGGCTATATAAGAGCACCATTTCCTGGACACACCTTTTGGGCCTCTGAATCCAACCATCCTCTTTTGGTCTTCAAGACAAACTTGTAGGAGGCATTGGGTCTGCAATTGTGATTACACCATGAAAATAGGGACCTATAAATAGTAGTCCCAAGCATGACACATTGTAATTCAAATTGGAATAAACTAGCTTCCTATGTGGGCATTTCTTCATCCACCTACACTTGAACCCCATTCGTAATCGTAAGACCTCTTCCTCCAGCCTTTGCCGAAAATTTTGACTCACATTATATTCTGTATCTCCAATGTAAACTCGAGCATGTTGTCTTGCTAAATCCATGAGCCTCGCTCCTTCGCGGATTTGATGTGCCATTACTGTTGTATCTGTATCTTTATCTGTTTCACAATCTTCATGGTGATAGATATTACTGATTGCATTATTGTGGATAATTAGTTGATAGTTGGTCATTAAATTGTTGATGTCACAATTAACATGAATACAGTGGGTAGTATAATTAAAGGATCCTGGATGTTTGCATTGGCAATGGAGAGCAAGTAGTCTCAGAGAAACTTGTAAATCACAAGTAACCGCAAGGGCTGGAATGGTTTTGGTACCTTGCTAGGTATTGGGAACGAAGCCTTCTTGTTTTATAAGGCTGAGAAGGTGGCATTCTCCACTTTCTATGTGGCTTTTAAAGTTTGTAACCCTGCAATATTGTGTGCATTAAATTACAGAGCCTACGCATTGGCCTTCACATGGATGAACATGGTGCAGATACTGAGGATTTGAATTATGGAGAGAAAATTGTAAAGGACATTTCTGATACAGATCCTCCTAGTTCCATAAGTTCAAAACAACCATTAACTCCACATTTGGACGAGTTTAATGTTGAATATGAAAGTTTAAAGGAAAACGACTCTGATGAAGACTAGCGTAAAAATGTGAAGGATGTGGATTACACCAACGATAATGAGAGTGAAGAAAACACGAGCCATGAAGAAGAATTGCTGGAAAGAAAACCCAAGATAAGACTAGGAACTACCCACAAGGGAAAATATGGCAAAAAAAAAATGCTTCTGAAGAAAATGGGTGGCACCTCTGTTAGTAATCAATTAAATTTAGAAATCCCTGACAACAAAATGAATGTGGAAGTGGAACCCATTGTTCTCATGTCCTATAAGCCTCTTGGCTCAATGCAGTTGAATGCAAATGGTAGGAAATCTTGGAAGCAGGACATGACAACAATATTTGTGAAAAGTTGAAGTCTGTGACAGACTTGGTAAGTGGAAATGGGATACCAATCTCTCTAAGTGGAGAAGTTGTAGAGCACTTTGGCTGTCATTCCAAGCTATTTCGAGGTTAAAATTATAATATTTGTGGTGTCATCATCCAATACGAAGAGGGGGCAAAGCCAAGTATAAAACATTGCAATGTTTTGATATTTAAGATTGACGCACAACCATCCTACCTACCATCATAAATGCTATAAAAACTGCTTCTAAAATCCCTCTGAGGAGCTAGATACCTATCCCGATTGTTCACATACAACTTGCCTCACGACCATACCATCCCATGGTATTGTATATGAAATCGGTGGCAGAGTCTGAGTGGTTTAAGGAGACAAACTTGAAATCTATTGGTAGAGCAGACTTAACACACATCATAAGGAACCCGATGATTTGGATTAATGTCTCAAGGGCTCTGTTATTCAAATGAAATCTCAGGCTCTGGGTAGCTACAAAACTAGTTTCTATTGCTTTTCATGGCAATAAGGAGGGTATTTTTTTATTTTTTTTAAACAATTTGTTATATGAATATATTTTAAGATTATAAGTCCTTATGAGGGTTACAAGTTCCTTATAACGGAATTTGGGGTTTAGTGGGCTTTAGGTCCAGATTTTGAACCATCACTTTGATACCACGTGTAAGGCCCTATCCTAGGGCCTTCTAATAGATCTATTACCTTTGGAATTTAAATGCAATAAGAGGCAATAATTTACTTTCTTACCAGACTTTTAAACAATGAAAATTTTACCATTTATACTCTAATCCCTATAACTTATAGTGAACGTTTCATTTCAATAATTTACTTGAATAATCTATGCATAGAGAAATACCTGTACCCATGGCTGATGGAGATTCCCTTGAGCTTCTACTCTTGTTGAAACAGTCCTCTTGACTAACCCAACTGGATTTACCTCCCAGCCAACTAGGAAGTAATTCCTAGCCCAGGGAACCTCCACAGGTTCCCTAGCCCTTCGAGCCCAAGTCCAACTAGATCTAGTGTGTCCAAAATGAATAATATAGACCCAGATGAATAATATTTTCCTCCTCTCAACTAACCCAAGAAACCTCCACAGGTTCCTTAGGTCTCCAAAAATCACAAAAATCCTAAAATCAAAGGCAACCCCAAAATCAAAGCAAGACCCCCACACATGCCCCTTTTCTCCCTTCCTCCTCCCCTTTTATGCCCTCCCTCTCTTCTCCACCTTAACCACCTCTCATTAATGTCATTAACTTCTCCTCCATCCTTATAGTTGACTTCTCTTCTCCCAAGTGAATCCGGGAGTACATTTGGAAATGTGATATGAATATAAAATTGGAAAA
>APFE031333561.1:0-34962 GCA_000404065.3 Pinus taeda
GGGCTTTTACATGCTCCGTACGCAGGTTCTTACCTTCCGTTTTTAAAATCCAACTCCCTCCTAGCAGATTTGCGCACTACTTATAAAGGACAACTGGCTATTACTCCTCCCCGGCAACGACGCCAA
This sequence comes from Pinus taeda, assembly GCA_000404065.3. Taxonomy (NCBI): domain Eukaryota; kingdom Viridiplantae; phylum Streptophyta; class Pinopsida; order Pinales; family Pinaceae; genus Pinus; species Pinus taeda. Next base: position 127 of record APFE031333561.1, read on the forward strand.
AATGTAGGGCTATAACTAGGGTCTCTCACACCACCAATTATTCCACATTATTAAGTCAATCCAGGATCGTTTGGTTCTTTCAAAGAGTAACTCAATCCGAGGCTGTTTTGCCCAAGTAATGCTCGGTAGTATAGTGCTCTAATGAATTGAAAGGAAACAGCTACTAAACTATAATTGAATCAACTCAAGGATAAAATCACACAAATCAATCTGATCAGTCAAGGGTACGGAACCAATAACCCTTCCCTTTAAAAACTGATAAAGAAGGAAATCAAAGCAGAGGCTTATGGATCTGGGAGTCAGGCAGCGTCTTGCTGAGCTCACTATAGTCTTAGGCCTGCTATCACTCAAAAGTAACAAAAGCAGATAAGCGAAAGTAAATGGAATAGCAATTATGAAATGGAACAGTAGGAACAAAATGGAACAGCATAAGTAAATGGAACAGCATAAGTAAATGGAACAACAGTAATTAAATAAACAGCATAAATAAATGGAACAGCAAACAGGAAACGTCAATCATATGGAACAGCTAACTCAATTGGAACAGTAAACGCAATGGAACAACAATCTTAAACAGATGCACACATTCTAAGCTATTACAACAATCTGAGAGTAATGTATGACGTGACTATTTCTGAACAGAGTGATATTGTCTTCAAATCTCACGAACACTTATTTTATATGAACCCAATGATGATACCAGTCATACCAATATCGGGATGCAATTCAAAGAAATTCACTTTATATAATACAGAGACATGAATGAGGAAACTTATTCAGATTCAGAAATTAACTTAAGAGCATAGTCTATCATGTGAAAGATATATCAGATTGCTGGAACAAAAGAAATAATCAAACCACACCAATCACCGTATGATACAACAGCGAGTGACCGCCGGAGCTGGGCCCTTGGCTACCAATGGTACACCGCTTAAAGCTACTTCAGATGCAGAGGCAAAGTGAACGCAAAGTTCTTTATATTGATTGCATTAACAAAGATACACAAGATCAAGTCTCAGCAAAACTTAATGCTCAGAGTTGTTCCAAACTATGTAATTACAATAGTTCATCCCCCCACGCTCAATGGCGTGGTATCTTTATATAACAGAAATGACGGAGATATCTAGATACAAAAGATAAGCTAAAGCAGCGATCCCTCAGGATCAGAGATCCTGAGGGATTCGCTAATCGTTCAGTTCTTCTCATTCCTTTCTTACGCTCTCCGTCTTGGCGTCCACGTTCTTTTCCCTGGATCATTCAGCTCTAATTTTACTTGATCGCGTCCGCATCCGGTTTCCTAGCGAGGGGACAGCAGTTGCTTTCCTTTTGCTTCTTGTTTCTGCTTGATGAGCCCCTGTTTCCGCGTCCTTCTGCATAGAAAACATCGATTATTGGTGATTGAGCTTCGTTTGTCCATTTTCACACAATTTATCAAAATCCTTTTATTCTTTAGACTTATAATGCAGAAAAGGTTAGGAAACTTATTAGAAAACCACTAGATTACTATTCAAAAAGCATACCTTTCAAGCGCTCCACAGTTTGTAGATTGAAGAAGGCATTATATGATTTAAAGAAAGCCCCAAGAGCATGATACACCTACTTAGACAATTATTTGGTGAAGTTGGGATTCACAAGAAGGAATTCCAATCCCAACCTCTACTTCAAGGTAGTCCAAGGTATGTCGTTGGTTTTTGTTTTATATATTGACAATTTATTCCTGACAGGTAGTGAGCCTTTGATGATTGAGTGTAAGAGGGACCTATCCTTTGAATTTGTGATGAAGGATCTTAGCCTCATGCACTATTTTATAGGCCTTGAGGTGTTGAAAAGGCCCAATGATATTTTTCTTTCACAAGGAAAATATGTTGTGAAGCTGTTGGAAATATTTGGAATGATAGACCCACACTAATGGAAATGAAATTCTGGAAGTTATGTGGAGAAGTTCCAAGACCTGATTTGGAGAATCCATCCAAGTAATAGACAGTTGATTGGGGCTTTGATATTCCTTGTGAACACATTGATTTAATTCATGACTGAACCTCTCCATGCACTTTGGAACACTGCCAAAAACATTTTGAGATATTTGCACGAAACAATTACACTTGGTCAGAGACACTCTATTGGATATGTTCGAGTTCATGGATACACCAATGCTAACCAGGTGGGAAATGTTATCGACATAAAAATTACATCAGGATGTTGTTTTATTCTTAGATCTACCATGATATCTTAGATGGGTAGGAAGCATAAGTCCATAGCATTGAGTACCTATGAAGCAGAGTATATTTCTGCTAGCATTGTTATTTGCGAAGTAGTTTGGTTGAGGAAGCTCTTTGGAGAGCTATTTGAGCAGGTCCTAGACTCTATAATGATATATTGTGACAACAAGAGTGGGATCAATTTGGAAGAGAATCCCATGTTTAATGACAATTCCAAGCACATAGAGATATAATATCACTTCATTCGTGATATGGTATATAGAGGAGTCATTCGACTCTATCACATATTAACAGATGAGAAAATTGCATATATTCTTACCAAGGATTTATTGAAAGGGAAATTCTTGGTCTTCAGAGAGAAGCTTGGACTAATTGGTGTGAGCCCTCCTAATAAGGGGCATCAGTGATCGAGGACACTGAGCCATACTCTTCCTGCCTGTCTAAGCTCCTAGGGTGAGGAATTGAGATGGAGGGCTCCTAGAGTTGAGAGAACTCTAGAAGATAGGGAACCACCCTTATTTATTACTCATATTTTTGGAGTAATAGCTCACAATATCTTGGTCTTTGTAGAGTATACCCTAGTTGGCATCATACACACAAGTTGGGCTTGTTGGAATTGTCCCTCCCTATCTGGTCAACGGGTCAGGTGGCTTAGGGACATGAGATTCTTACCTTTGGTAAGTTGGTTATCTCACCCAAGCTAGGATTATGATGTAGGTGTTCTACCACATGAATGATAAGGGTAATTTTTTGGAAGATCAATCGGAAATAGGACGGGTTGAGATGTAGCTCCCGTACGTCACCTATTGCTCGATATGGGTTGAGTTGTATCTCCTCCATGATATTTCTAGGTAGTTGCCCATTGACAAATATTTCTGTGTAGTAGCCTGCTAAAAAATATTTTTGGGTAGTAGCCCACTAACAGATATTTCTAGATAGTATCCCATTGATAGATATTTTGGGTAGTAGCCCGTTGATAGATATTCCAAGTTGTAGCCCGATGGACAAAGGGTGGTATCTTTTGATCCCCATGATTATTCTTCTTTAGATTCAATAATGTTTCAACAAATAGAGTTGGGCATATTCGTACACATGATGACAAGATGACACATTGATCGATGGATAGGTTTTATAGCTAGAATTATTTCTAGTTGAGGAGTGTTAACAATATGTAATTGCAGTCAAATTCTACTTTGGACTACTCATTTGATGGAGATGATGATGGAATTGAGTTCCTTTTTTCCAAAGGACCAAAATCGACCTAAATATAACCTCATTTGGACTAGAAGAAGTCGATTTTTGATTTTGTGTACCCACTCATGGATATTCGATCAAGTCAACTTCACTCTCATGCACACTTGGATAGGTGGGCCTCAAAATCAAATGGACATTTTTGGAAACCCCTTGAAGCCTATAAAGAGACCTAGAAGCTCATTTGGAAATCACAACATCAAGCATCTTCTTCTCTTCTATCCGATTTGGTTGGGCACATTGGTGAAGGAAAAGGTCATATGGAGGTCTGAACTCTCAAATCTGAACCTCCCACAAAATTAGGGTTTTTGTTCCAAACATTGGCACAAAACTAGGAATTTGTTTCCCTCAATACACACATGCTATGGTTAATACAACATCTAGGAATCTACAAATGCACACACGCTAATCTGAATGGAGCGTCAAGGGGTTTGACTATAGTTAACCATCATCTAAAGTTTTCTGAAGCTATCTAAAGCCTGAATCAATTGTCTTTGATATATTCTTCCATTATAAACTAGTTTCTAAAGTTGTTCAGTTTTATTATTAATCATATTGTATTAGGATCGTTGTACTCTCTGCTGAACATTTTATGACAATCTAATCAAAGAATAATTTTAAAGGGATTTCCCCCTATTGGGGTTTTTCCTTGGTCTTTGACCAAATCTGGTGTTTCTTATTGATATGCTAATTGTATTTTTCATTATCACATATATTGTTCTATCTTCAATTACTATTGATGAATGGAAAGACTAATTGTAATTGGAAATATTGTTAATTGAAGTTTGGAATTGGGCTAAAGTCATTGATACATCATAGAACAATCTGAAAAATTAATAGTACTATGGAGAGTTTTGGTTCATGAGATCAAAGAGTATTTGGGACTCTATATCTAGATAAACATGGGGGAGAAAGAAAAATAAGGTGAATCACAAGAGGCATTGGAATGTGGGTGTTCCCTCATTTTTAATTTCAAATTGTTAAATAATGATTATTTAATAGGTAGTTCCTCATCCATCTGAGGGTGACCTCATCCTAGAGGAGCCTTAGTGGGGTAAAAAGTGCAACATTTAAAGCCAACTTGCTCCTGGAAAGCCAAGTTCAAAAGGGAACACTTGGTAAATAAGTGACTACGATAGATTATGGAGGGGTCAAGCCTCATTCTAAGCACACCCAATCACCTTCCCAATGGAAGATAGACAATTTTTCCACCTGTCTGGCCAGTGTGGTGACTATGTCCATAGTCGGGATTACCTTCAGGTGAGCATGGTAGGAAAGTGTGAAACCATTTCATGCATCACCCCATTTCTGGGAAAACTAGTCTTGTTGAGCGACTAGCCCTCTAGGTTTGGCAGCTGCCCTAGAAACAATAGTTTAAAGCAATTCAATGATTTCTTCTATGTGTAACAGATAAGAGAAATATAATGGAACCAACCTAGATCTTCTTCTTAATCCCTTGCTTAATCTCTATCCCCCTTGACAGAGCTTGCAACTCCTCCCCGTACTTAACCCGCTTGGAGAGTACCTGCACAACTACAGCAACAAAGAACCATCAAAGCATCGTGATCTATTACAACATAAACATTATAGAATCATATATATAATGAAGAAATGATAACATTAACTAATGATAACATTCATAATTGCGCAATCATATGGAAGAAAACTTGAAGAACTTTATTAATAGAAGGGAGAATTACAACCCAATTTTCTGATCCAGCATCATCCTCCCAGCTTCAATCCCTCTTCACGTCATGAAATAGCAAGATCACACCAACAGTACAATGCTTTTCCCTCAATTACAAACTATCAACACTTCCTTGCAATTCAAAATATTCCAGCCTCTAGATCTCTTAGATGAGGGATCCATTTATAGATGTGTGCAAGGGTGAGTCATCCATGGCGTTTGATTAGTGTCATTCCACTTGTTACAATTGGTTCCACTTGGAGATTTCTTGGATCTCTTACTCATCTTTGAGCGAATTCTGAGAGGCAAGTGTCAAAGGAGAAGTTTCTAAAAAATTCCATGAGAAAGCACCTAGCAAACTGTCTCGGACATTTGTCCATCCTCACCCATCACACCCTATAGAAGGCCTAATCAGTATGCATCACTCCCTAGCTGTGTACCACTCAGTATGCATTGCACTTTGCCAGTGGAGTAGTCAGTATGGTTTAGTTTAGGCCATTTCTGGATGGTTTCTCAGCTGGAACTTTTGGGGAATGATGTAATGAGATGACTATGTTCTTTTAGGGTGTGAAACAACTCTTTTAGGGGTTGATGAGCCCTAGTTTATCGACATATAAGTTTGAGGTTGATGTGCCCAAATATGTCTATAGAAGTTGCCCCCTAAAGCATGAAGTTGTAAATATTGATGTTGGGTGAAATGCTTTATCATGAGGATCTAAAGTTTCGAACTAGAAGGTGACCTGCATAAGTTACAATATAATACATCATCATAATGTAAATTTCGTGATCTAGCTGAGGTACGCATTCCCATGCTCAACTTTATAAATTCATTTCATGTACATAGATCAAATAGTCATGCGTAGATGCAGACTGGTGATTCTTCAAATGTAGAGTCGTCATCCATGGTTTAGATGACCATCTGTGCAGCGCCTTTGTACATTTGATGTTTTTATATCCCTGAATGTATCGTAGACGGATGGATGAAACTAGATTTGGGGTCTTCAAACTCGTTCAATCTTTGCCTAATGTATAAGTCAATCCATGTGAAGAGGTGTTCTAAAGTAAAACATGGAAAGACATTGCATGATTACCAGCCAATAATGTGAGTTGTTAATAGACGCGAGAGGAATCACCGATAATGATAATGACCCTTAAGGTACCATAGCACAATTCACGTGGTGTGAATATATGATTCGATGTGGAACACCAAGCAAAATCTTTGGGTCGAAGGCCATGGATGTCAACTAGTCACCAAAAGTGAGAAACTTGCCATTGATGTATGCAAGCATCAAAGCACTGAAAGGGGTGTTTCTAAGTCAACTTCTTGGATAATGAGCTGATGCCGACAAGAAGTGACTCATCATAGGAGGGCCTTTATGTATCCCACATCTACGACACGAAACGAAGCAAATGATTTCTAGAGGTGAAAATGAATTGACGACACAAGGTTCAGGAATGGCAGTCATGAAAAGAAATGAAGGTTGGAGGTATTACAGTGGATGAGACATTAACTGGATGGTGGTTTGTCAACTGAATGACTTCTCTTGAACATGTCGGTGATACTGAGATGAGTTGGTAGCGTTAACCCCAAAAGATGAATGGTATGAAAGACTAATGGTGAGATGACCGATGAATAGAAAAACCCAACCCAACTCAATAATGGAGATGAAGTGAAAGTGTCATGTTCAAGAGTGACGTGCTACCATAAATTCTTCAAGTTTCTTCCCTTTTTCCCAAGTCATTGCTGACCAGTACCTCTTAATTTTTTTCAAGCTTGATGAGGATAACATATGCTTATTCTATAATTTTCCCTTTGGGCAAACCTATCGCTATGTTTTAACAAGTCTAGTAACAGTGAAACTCGGTCTTGTCTAGAATGGACAAGTTTATCGCTATTGTTTTAACAAGTTTAAAAACAAGGATAACTTGGTCCTTTTCATATTTAGAGAGTTTGAAAAGGGACAAAAAGAAAACTACATAAGTTATTTTTCATAAAATAATCCCTTAAGTCCAAAAAATGATAAAATAATACAAAAGGGATGAATTTTCCAATCACTTTAATGAGCCAAAAAGACAAGTGCTCGACTATTTTCATAACATAATCCCTCCGGTCCAGAAAAGTATAAAATCATATAGCAGGAATGACATTTCCAATCACTTTAACGAGCTGGAAAGGCTAATGCTCGACAATATTTTGTATTTAACGAGTTTAAAAAGGGTTTAAAGGAGACTCGATTTTGAGGAATGAGTGGTGTCTAGGGTAGCAACTAGTCCTGGTGAATTTTGGAATTTCTCAAAACATGTTAATTTCTATGAAGAGGGTGGCTAATGACCACTCATTGCAACTGTTCCTCAAAAAGGTTAAAACAACCAAGTGAAAACGTATGATCGGCCAAAGGGATGGTGGTGATGGGATGTACACAACCAAGGTCCAAAAGGCTGGTAGAATATCAATCACATAGGTTAATTTTTAAAGGTCGGTTCATTTTCTGACAAGCTTGAACCATGGGGGAACTATGCTTGGATTTAGTTTTATTTTTACACAAGCTCGAAATGACAAAACCAAAAATTGAAAATGAAAATTGAAAATGAGTTCATTTTTTGAAAAGTTTGAACCATGGGGGAACTATGTTTGAGTTGGTTTGCATGCCCCCAGCATGATGAAAGGGAGAGTCTCTTGTAACCAGATGGAAATCACTATGGTGAGGTAAGATGGTTTCATCTAGAATAAAAAAAACACCTCTTTGGCTTCGTCCAGAATAGACGAAGGTGAATGGTGTGTCAGACCAATCACATAACCTATAGGGAAACTCATCTTTACAGCTAGGTGCATGCCCCCCAAGCTTCATTACATTTGCTATATTACTCATGGTTATCAAGTGGATGGAATGAAGATTCAAGTGATACCGTTGATGTAAATGGACCATTTAGGGATGATGATTGACATGGAGCTATGCTTGAACCAGGAAATGAAAGTTGGTCAATGGTGACAATCTTGTCTTCATGCGGGAAATGCATCACTCGGAAGAGTGTTGAAACAATAGCTTCCATGTTATAAACATAGTCACGCCCAAGAAGTAAATTGTAATCTAAAGGTCTTGGGGCTATCATCACATTTAGATGAATGGTTTTCCTTCCCAAAGTGATCTATAACTTAGGAAGGATCCCTAACAGTCGATTGGTTCCTTTGTTAAAGCCTAACAGATTCTGTGTAACAGGCATAAGTGGTGGCAAACCAAGTGCTTTCCAAGCAGTTGAGGAAAGGATTCTAACTGATGCACCTTCATCTATGATAGTGCTAGACATGATCATTTTACAAACTTGTACTATGATCCTGAAAGGTACATAAGAAGGAAGGTGGGATCTTGCCAATCGATTCCAGTCAAAGGAAGTGACTATATTACTTGGAGGGGATACCAAAGAAATGGGGGAATTAACCCCTTGAGTTACAAGAACTGGGAGGTTTTCCTCCTGTCTATATGGAATAGGTAGATTTTCCCCAAGTTCGTTAGAATCTAAAGTAACATAAAGAACTTGAATGGTATCATTCGCACTCTCTTCAGGAAAGGTACGATTATCTGAAGGTGAAACTTGGTCAATTATTACCTCGACCTGTTGACTTTGGTCGGGTATAGACTCATAAGATTCACTTTCAGAGAGAGTGTTTTCGACCGACGGTTGATTTAAGTCAGTCGATTTTTCAACTAGAGAAGAACTCAGGGAGAGTTTCTTGTAACTAGATGGAAGTTGCTGCGGTGAGGCAAGATGGTTATCCAACACTCTTTTGGCTTCATCCAAAAAAGGACAATGGTGAAGGGAATGATTACCTTCACATAACCTACATGGAATTTTTGCCTTTCCCTTCTTTCCAAAAACTTTACTGTCACTAGTTGATGGCATGTTACGAACATGACCTCCAGAAGTTCATGACACGGGATGGTGTGAACAGGGAGACCATTCTTTGAAGATCCGAGGAAAGCAAGGACAATCTCAATGAAAATTGTCTCCCATACAAATTATGCATGGAAATTTGGGTTTGGGAAGTTTAATGTGTGGATTTTCACTTGATGATGCCTTCAAAGTAATGGTTGCTTGGTTGCCCCCTTGCTGAATTGGCTTCTTCTCCTTCTCCTTCCCTTTCTTCTTCTTCTCAGCCACTTGGTTACTAGTATCACTACTTTCACCAAGTGAAGAGGAAGAAGGTGAGGGAGAAACAAATGAGGAAGAAGGAGAAGGGTCAACTTCAAGATCAACTGGGGGTGTACTCGATTATGGGGAAATCACAGAATTTTCCACCACAGAGGTTGAAAATAGCCATACTGGCAGGCCAATGGTAATTCCTGGAAGGGACAACATGGCCATATAAGGAGCACAAATATCCCCCCAAGAAGGAAAAGGACTAGGATTCCCCTCAAAAGGGATTCCTTGATCAGTGGACTCCAGACTCGTCGCCATATGTGTCAACCTAAGACCAAATAAGGATGTTATTTGTAGTTAATTAATTTTAATGATGCTTGGACACAACTTTTGTTTTTTAGTTTGTAAGAGTCGAGAAAAAGCTAAAGATGACTCTAGTCTCCTTCGATTTTTAATGAGCCTGAAAGCACAAGTGCTTAGATGGACCTTTTCTTTTAAAGAGTAAAAAAGGAATGAAAGTGACTACTTTGGAGAATCTAGATGGAGGGATTACCAAACCAATCAGAAAACTGCAATATATGCCTTGGTGATAAATTAAAGAGAAATTACCAAGGACTTATGTATAATAGTCAATCTTCCTGAACGTTGTGTCCAGTGCATTGCGATCAATAAGGTGGCAGAATCAGATTCCTATGGATAAGGATTTAAGCCTATTGTGGTCTCCCAATATATACGCGATGGTATGAGGAGCACAGGTTCATGCTAGCACTTGTTGTATCAAGGAGGAGGAATTACCCAACCTTCAATGAAAATGATAGCCACTAGTTTCAATGACACCGGAGCATGTCTCTAGCCTAGAACTCTAGATATGTTGCGTTAAGTTCCAAAGCGTTGTTAGGTTCATTGAAATTTATTTTAAAGTTAATCTTGCTTAGAGTTTTCCCTTCAATGGTTCACCACGTGATGATGATTTGAAATTCCTAATATGCAATCTACAATGATAAACAATCTTTGTTTATTTTGAGCAATGAAAATCCTAGCTACTAGGAAAAGAAGATTACCATTCTTTCAAACAAAGAGCAAAGAACACACACTAGGGAATTTTCCTAAATCATTTTTTTGCAAACAAACTAAAAAATGCTAAATCCAAATTCATGTATTTGTTTTCATTCTCCTTAATGTGAAAAATGCCAAAAAGGAAAACTAAATGCAGCAAAGATCTGAAATATTTTACTCAAAGTGACATTTTCAACAATTTCTTCTTCAAACGAGAAAGGAAGACGTCATGACACTTTTCAATTTTGAACAAAAATGCTTTCTACACTTCAAATAAAAAACAAACCAAACCAACTACATGAAGAAAAGTTCAATCTACTATCAAAGGAAGGAAGAATTCATGACACTTCTCTTTTCGATGCAAAACGACAATTACGACACTTTTTGTACCAAAGCGACAGATCGATTTAAACAAATTTTCGACAAGGGATTGTAAATTATGAAAAAATACACGAAAAAACATCTACTAGTCCTAATCTAATGGAGGCTGATCTATGTGATGCAAGTAGGCTTCAGTAAGGAGAAACTATTTTTAAGTAGCAAAACAACTAAACAAAACTAAAAACAAGGTCAAAAACCCCTAATTTCTACAATGGAAAAAGGGTTCAGTCAGTCATCGCACCTGGGATTCAAGGAAATAGGGATTCACCACACTTACTACACTCAGGAGGTGCGATGCATACTGGGTTACAGTGGAAGATACTGCGATGGTCTAGGGGGCACAATTGAAGTGGGTTTTGGCTAAGATGTGCAGCTATTTTCAATGAGTTAAGCTGAGCTTTGATGGACAGTAAAGAATAAAGTATAGAGGAATTCCTTGAGAGGTTACTGGGCTACAAAAAGGGCATCTTGATGTGCTTGTAATTCAGATTTTTAGTTCATAAAATAAACCAGAGATTGACTGAAGCAGCATTCATCTATTATGCAATTGCAAAGCAAGAGTAGTTCGAAGGCTACCTAGCTGACTTCAGGCTCTGTCTATAGTTTATAAAACAACCAATAATAGCAAAGGAATATTTATTCTTCCCCGGAGAAATCACCAATTTTTTTATGGGAAAAATAATGTCTTTTCGAGTGACTAGCCCTCTAGGTTTGGCAGCTCCCCTAGAAACAACAGTTTAAAGCAATTCAACAATTTATTCTATGTGTAACAGATAAGAGAAAGATAATGGAACCAACCTGGATCTTCCGCTTAATCCCTTGCTTGATCTCTCTCCCCCTTAACAGAGCTTGCAACTCCTCCCCTTACCTAACCCATTTGGAGAGTACCTACACAAGTACAACAACAAAGAACTATCAAAGCATCGTGATCTATTACAACATAAACATTACAAAGTTAAATATATAATGAACAAATGATAACATTAAAAAATGATAACATTCACAATTGCACAATCATATGGAAGAAAACTTGAAGAACTTTATTAATAGAAGGGAGAATTACAACCTAGTTGTCTGATCCAGCATCATCCTCCCAGCTTCAATCCCTCTTCACCTCATGAAATAGAAAGATCACACCAACAATACAATGCTCTTCCCTCAATTACAAACTATCAACACTTCCTTGCAATTCACAATATTCCAGCCTCCAGATTTCTTGATGAGGGATCCATTTATAGATGTGTGCAAGGGTGTGAGTCATCCATGGGGTTTGATTAGTGTCATTCCACTTGTTACAATTGGTTCCACTTGGAGATTTCTTGGATATCTTATTCATGTCTAGGCGAATTCAAAGAGGCAAGTGTCATAGGAGAAGTTTCTAGAAGATTCCATGAGCAACCACCTAACAAATTGTCTCGAACATTCGTCCATCCTTTCCCATCGCACCCTATAGAAGGCCTAATCAGTAGGCATCGCACCTTGGCAGTGTACCACTTAGTATGCATCACACTTTGCTAGTGGAACAGTCAGTATGGTTCAGTTTAGGCCATTTCTGGATGGTTTCTCAACTGGAATTTTTCGGGAATGATGTAATTAGATGAATATGTTTTTTTAGGGTCTTAAAAAAGTCTTTTAGGGGTTGATGAGCCCTAGTTTATCAAAATATAAGTTTGGGGTTGATGTGCCCAAATATGTCTATAACACATTGTCCTCCCTTTCTTACCACCCAAGCCAAATTTTCCACATGTCTCCTGCACCTCACTTGTCAAACCACATGGAGCCCTCTTCATGTCCACAACATCCAATTACCTTTGGTCATAAGGGGAAATCAAGATCAGGAGGCATCTACACCTTTAGCTCCATGAGAGACTTGAATCTGAACATTGACATACTCAAGAGCTCAGTGAAGAGCAACATTGATCTTTGATCAACAAGAATCAATGATTCATTAACTAGAGAAGGACTGCAAGAGGAGGCTCCATATATATATATATATATATATATATATTATATATATATATATATATGTATATATATATCTCTGTGTGTGTGTGTGTGTGTGTGTGTAATGGTTAAAGAAGGGTTGCAGAGAAAGGGAGATTACAGTGACATTGCAAATAGAAGCATAGGTCATAACAGAGTCAAGTGTAAATGTGATCAAGTCACAGTGGAAGAATGCCTGGAGAAGAGTAGAATGGAAAAATACTTGATGTTTTAAACCTTTTAGGAGAGATCTGAAGAGAGCAGAGAGCTAAATGGAGTCGGAGTACAAAGGTCGAGACTACACCAATAAAGCCTGACACTTAGAAAAAATTTAGTTTTAGAAGAAGAGTCTCAATAAATAGAGTCATGGAAATAGGACTTGCACTAGAAAGGGTAGAGAGACAGACTTTATAGTACTAGGTAAGAACCCCAGAGCCCTGTAACATTTATAAAATGAAAATCCCAAAAATCACAAAATGTTTTTCCATTACCCTATAGACAAAAGGTTTTTCCACTACCCTAGACTAGTTGTTAATGGAATCCTATGATAGTGATTTGACTCGGGTGGTCGAAAACCCAGAAACCCATAACATATTTTAAATTGAATTTCAATAGAACATTGGGGTTGTAGGGAGCAGGGTATAATAGTGGAGAAATACTAGAATCTTAGAATTGAGTGATTGCAACAGAAATAACTTTTCAAGGAAAATTTTAGGGATGAAAAATTATCTTCAATTTTAAAAACATCAGTGAATCTCACTAGTCCCTAATATGCAAATTATAATAGTTTATTCATGTATTTGTAAAATTATTCATATTTATAATGATTTTATATATACTCTCTATAAAATCTTGGTGATTTTTAAGGTGAAATAATTTTATATTGTAAAATTTGGGCGGATCATTTTAATAAAAGATGGAAATTGATGAATCTTTCTTTTAGAAAAATGATGGAAAACTAGCCCTGCCAATATTAGCCCCTAAAATTTTCCATGGAACTTTTCATTTCCCATATTTGTTAAGCGATGGAGTTGTGGAACCCTCATGTAGAGTGGACATGATTGGAATTATTTTCCTTTGTTAAAGTTATGTGGGCCATCCCAGAGACCTAGAATCTGGCAATTATTTTTGATTGAATTTCTAAAGAGTTACGGGGACCTATGGTTGCGAGACTATATAGAGATAAAATAACTTGTGGAGCTGTTTTGTAACTGTTTCTTATGTATTTACTCTACTGCATTAAATTCTCTCTGCCTCTACTTTTACAAGGATTTTGATCCTGACGGGCGTAAGGAAGCATTTGCAAGAGGTGCCAACTCCAAAAATGGCCGCTTCAAGCAGTTATAGGGACGAAACGATAGTTAAATTGATAGGTAGCCTTGGAAGTCATAAAATGGTAGAAGCATGGTCAGTTCATCAACCCACCATGAACTCAAATAATGCAGCCTAGTTCCACTTCAAGGGATCAAGGAAGTCGACAATGAAGATATTTTGTTTGAGAAATCATGCCATTTGTGTCATTTCTCCAATTTTTTAAATATTTCATTTTGAATAAAAGAATCAAGTTTGTTATGTAAGAATTAGGCTAGTCGTATGCTCAAAAATATATGTATTTCATATAGTTGTAGCTCTCCAAATATTTTTGTATTTTTTCTTGTCTTTTCTCTCCCTATAAAAGGGATGAATATTTCATTAGAAAGGGTTCAATTTTCTATCCCAGAGGGTGTAGTTTTTCTGCAACCTTTTCAAGTTCTAGAGCTTATCAGATGTATGTTGTTCTTGAAGATTAATGAAGAAGTTTTTGGTGATTCCAAGTACTAAGATGTGTAGTATGTAACTCCATGGTAATTCATTCTTTTTTATTTATTTCATATGTGTTTCTTTCCTCTCAAAATTTGTGTAATTACATCTACCAGATTCAATCTTAAATAACATATTTACCTATGTTTTGTAATGGAAAATGGTATATATAATGTGTAGGATTGAAGGCCTTAAAATGATCTCAACAGTTTTTGAACCTCATTTCCTTTATCTTGTTTATTATTCTATTAGAATTTGGTGTATATGATTTTGTGTTTATCTAGCCCTTTGCACTAGGTTTCTTTCCTTGTATTTCCTCTTTCACCTATACTACAATGACCAATGAAACCCCTCTCTCTATTTAACGGACACCATAGCTAAACATTAAAGTCTTGGGAATGCCATATTGTTTAAGGGTATATTGAATATGCCTATGAATAGGGTGATTGGAGCAGATTTTGTAAGCTTGTATCTAATTCTTGAGAAAAACTAATATCCTTAAGACACACTAAGATGTCCTAAGAGCTTACCCTTCTCCTCAACCTAGGGGTTGTCTTTATGAGTGAAAACACTAGATATGATTGTTTAACCAAAAAATCAATTATGTAATAATCATGAATCACTATAGACAAAATTAAAAATAATGAGAAAAATAAAACAAGACTTCACAATATAAAATACTATTTTAAGTACCCCCTACTCATCTCCCTCATGAAGTGACTCTGTTTCAACTATCATGGGTTGGATAGTCCCAAAAAACGTTTATCCCTTAGGAGATTTCTTGATGTTGAGAAGGTGGATGTAATCTTTATACAAGAGACACTTGGTGATTACGATCATATTATCCCTGTCCTGGCATTGATTTTACTAGGCTAGACCTTCCATGCTCTTGATGCTCGCAGTTGCTCAAGGGGTATCATTATCGACATCAATCCCAGAGCCTTGAGGATCCTTAATGTATGGGGTAGGGAAGGAGTGATAGTAGCGTATGTCTTCTTTGAATAATTTGGGATGGAATTTTGAATGGTGAGCATCTATGGACCCTGTCACAATCGAATGGAATTCTGGGAGATGATGGTGAATTCCTCTTTTATGCAATTAGATAACATCATATTGGGCAGAGAACTCAACTTTTCTATTAGTGTTGTACAATCATGGGGATCCCATGCATAGTCAAACCGTCTCTCTAATATGATTTGTTAGCTTGTTGGGGCCTGACCCAAGTACAAAGGTGATTTAGCCAAACAAATCCCGGTACTACTAGCCCTTTCGGCAATAGTCCACAAAGTGAGGTCTCACCTGAAGTAGTATGGGAGGATGCTAGAACTAGGTTTCCATACCCTAGAGATGTTTTATGGGTTCAAGTGGTCCGTGGTTTGACCCTATACGCAAGTCACTGCATTCACTTACCCATTCCTTGCAGCCTAAGGTGCTACATTCACACAACCCTACTCAGGGGCTGAACAGTGTTATTAACCCAGTCCTTACTAGTAATCTGATATTAGTTGATTAACTTAGCTTACTTGCATATGTTATACTTAGCAATATAAATCATTCATATAAGTGCACGCAGTAAATAAACAGTACATTAGCAATTGATATCAAACATGTAATAACTCAAGATGAGATACAGAATATGGAATAAACTTATTTTATTATTCTCTTCTCCAGTTACAGACTTAACTCTGCCTTGCGACTTAGCTGTAGGGGTCTGTGCACTCAACTGTAGACAACTAGGCCTCTACGCGCTTGGTTGCAGAACCTTCTCCTACTCTACGACCCAAGATACACTTAGACACTTACTCTGTGCTTCTACATTCTATCTATTAGATTCCATTCCTTCCACATATTTACCACTTAGAGCCTTGCTCTATTTATACAATCCCATGGTCCGCGGACCATGGCTAGGTTGACCTTACATTTGAAACTAGGGCAGACAACCCTATGACTCTAACATACATTTCGTACCCGCAATTCGCAGAGCTTTACAACAATATCAACTCAAAACTTCGGCTTTGAGCCCTAAAACATGCCATGGGGGGATTCCATGCCCAACAGGCCCCCAACAAAAATATCATGACTCGCCCTCGAGTCACTCTGTCGACACGGTGATCTTCATATGAAGTTCCTCCAACTATCCTCGAACTGTGCTAATGTTAGCAGTGCACTATGCCGTTACTTACTGAATCTGTTGCATCCTCTATTCTTAGACCCCTATGTCTAAATTGTTTCCTTACATCGGTACCAACATCTGCTGCATATGTTTATAGTCCTGCGTCTTTTCCCAGCTCCTAGAAGCACAAAGACTATGCTTCTACCGGCTAGTCAGATAGTCAGCCCACCCATGTAGGGCTTCAAGTAGATGCCATTTACTTTGCCTAGGAAGGGTTCTCCATTTAGTTTGACTAGTTGGACGCGCCTCCATCTGTGACCTCCTTAACTACGTATGGTCCCAGCCAATGCATTCTGAATTTTCCGAGAAATTTTTCAAACTTATTATCACATAGTAGCACTAAGTCTTTTACCTTGAAGGTGCACAACTTGATATGAAGGTTGTGCTAGGATTTTTCATGCTACTTTTGTACCTACCGATGAAACCCAGCCAAAAGCCATTCTTCCTCAAGTTCTTCCAATTGTGCAAGCCTTTCCTCTAGAGCTTCGCGGTCCTTCATCCCTGTGAGCACTGCTATTCGTAGACTAGGTATGATATATTCCATCGGCATGACAAATTCCATGATATAAACTAACCAGAAAGGTGTGTGTCCCGTTAGTTCTTGCATGTTGTCCTGTAAGCCCATAACACTGTAGGTATGCACAGGTCCCAATCGCTTCGCTGTGCATTGCACACTTTGGCTAGCACAGTCTCTAGTATTTTGTTGAATGCTTCTACAATCCCATTGGGTTGTGGGTGGTACGACATACTTTTATAATGATACACCTAGAATTCTTCGGTGAGCACATTGATGGTTTCATTTAGGAAATATGTTCCACGATCACTCATTAAGATTTTTGGACAGCCAAATCAGGTCAACATGTTTTCAAACAAAAACTTCACAGTCGTAGGGTCATGAAGTCTTTGACCGGCTGCACTTCCACCTATCGTGTCAAGTACTCTATCACAGTGATGATGTAGCATGCACCTATCTTTCCCTAAGATTTTATAGGTCCCACAAAGTCAATTGCCCATTTCTTGAATAGTTGTAGTGTCATTTGCGGATTCAATGGCATCTCGTCTCTTCCCGATGGTTTTCTAGTCCTTTGACATATATCAGAGGCCTTATAGTATGCTTTTGAATCCTGGTGAAGGGTTGGCCACCATAACCCTGCGCGAAGAATATTTTGCATGGTCGTACATCCTGCATAGTGTCCTCCTGCATCGCCCCATGTGCTTCCACGAGGATCTAACTTCGTTCAAATTCAGGTATGTATCTTCGCAATATATCATCATTTCCAATTTTGTATAGGTGCCCCTCGATAATATGGATTTAAACAGGACTGCAACAAATTATAGAGATAACGATAAACATAGAGATGGAGTGGAAATAATACTTCATTTCATTAATGTAAAACACTAAAATATGCTTACAAACAGAATTGGAAATAAACCAGCTAGGGCAATGGTAGCTTACCTTTGAGAAGAGATGTGGCAGCTACATGCCTCTAAATTGTGTTACAATGAGGCTCGAAGGCCTATTTATTGTTGAGAAACAATGTAAAGCCCTTCACATCCCAAAACCTAACCCTAGAAGATGAAATGCCAAATTGTGGGCCCCATTTGGGTAAATTGGTACATCAATTTCCTGGGGTTGTAACCTTGGCATACGATCTCCGTTTGATGTGTACAATAGCTCGTTAGAAAGATCTATCTAAGAACTACCACTTTGGGGAGAGAAAAATTGGTCCATGGACCCATGTTGCCTCCAGATTTCCCAAAAAAACGTCATTTAGGGCCTCAAAACGGCTTCAGAAGCTCAGGACCCGAAAAACTGCTAAAAATAGTAAACTGTGCTACAATTTAAGAAACTGAAAAAAACTAAAAGAGATAGTTGTGGGGGTCCAAATGGGATAGGTGGGTGGCTACCAATATCCACCTAGATCATTCCTCCCCTCTTAGGAAGCAATGGTCCCCATTGCATTGAGTTCCTCCCTGAGATGAGGAAGCTTCTACTGAGTTGGGTCTCTGGTGAGCTGTTCTACAATCTCTTATGTGTCTAGTAATGGTGGGAAGCATGGTTGACAATGGTCCACATTGAATACTTTGTGCAGGCGAAGTAATGGAGGAATGCTATGCTTCAAAACATTGTTTCCCATAGCCTTGGTACTGGTGTAAGGACCATGTCAGAGTGGTCTGAGTTTCTGATGGGTTCTGGTGAGGGTTTCTCTCTACAAATGTAACCAAGCTTTGTTTCCCACCTGAAACTTGTGTGGTACCCCTGTGGGTGAGGAGAAGTTGTTATTTTTTTCTATCATGACCGTATCCCTTTTCTACTGCTGTTGTGTGGAGGAACCCTTTGCAGGGGTCATGGATGTAGCAACGATCTTCCCCTTACATTGGGAGCGAACCAGACAAAAAATGAATTTCCTAGTCAGGGAGATGAGCTTGTTGCCTTTCTTGGTAGTGATCAAAGAGGTGGCGGTAGGTGGGGCTACGTCTGGTATCCTGTATAATGAATTCTCCAAATAAATAACGACAGCGTGAGGCCTTGACTCATACACAACATGTCTCCTCCACAAGTATGGCTGGCCTAATAATACATCGCAAACATCCAGAGGTGTAACATCACACAATACCTCATCTGTGAAGGGCTTGATGTTGTAGGGAAGGCAACATTTCTAGCAAACTTTGAGATCTCATCCTTCATGTAGCCACCTGATACTATACGGCTGCGGGTGTAGTTGATAGGCCCAACTGCTTCACAACCTCTGTTGAAATGAGGTTCTTTTG
Organism: Pinus taeda; assembly: GCA_000404065.3. NCBI lineage: Eukaryota > Viridiplantae > Streptophyta > Pinopsida > Pinales > Pinaceae > Pinus > Pinus taeda. The sequence goes on from APFE031333561.1 coordinate 19,586, forward strand.
GCTGCCACTATCGACAATGAATTGTAGCAGCGAACCCTTCCCCCACATCTATGAGTGGAAAAGACGCTCCTCCTCCTCTAGATCTTCGGGTTCATTCTTCTGGATCTTGGTGATGGCAACAGTGGTGCTGGGATCTGCAACAATGATCTGCTTCTCTTTCCCATTCCCCTTGTTGGGTTCTCGCTCAAGATCGGAACATGCATTTGATTCAGAAGCCTTCAACTCGGCCACTAGGGACTGCTTGGTCCGACACTCACTTGTGTCATGAGTGGGACACTTGTGGAACTCACATCACTTTCCTGTGTCCTTCTTCAGCTTCGTGGTGTTTCTCTTTCCTGTGTCCTATTTATTGTTGAGAAACAATGTAAAACCCTTCACATCCCAAAACCTAACCCTAGAAGATGAAATGCCAAATTGTGGGCCCCGTTTGGGTAAATTGGTACATTAATTTCCTGGGGTCGTAACTTTGGCATACAATCTCCGTTTGACATGTACAATAGCTTGTTAGAAAGATATGTCCAAGAACTATCACTTTGAGAAGCATAACATCAATCCATGGACCCAAGTTGCCCCCAGATTTCCGAAAAAACGTCGTTTAGGGCCTCAAAACGGCTCTGGAAGTTCAGGACCCAAAAAACTGCTAAAAATAGTAAACTGTGCTACAATTTAAGAAACCGAAAAGAAATAAAAGAGAGACTTGTGGGGGTCTAAATGGGATAGGTGCGTGGCCACCAACATCCACCTGGATCACTTGATGACAGAAAATCCACCGCGCGCACCACAAATTCCTTCTTCTGTTGGACGGAGTATTCCTTCGGTGCAGTCCTTGTTGTCAGCAAATGGATTATATCTTCAAAGTGTTTGTCCATGATGCGCACTACAAAGAGCTATGCATTAGGTAATCCTTCCTCCAAATTAGTAGGTTCCTCACCCATCTCAATACGCGACAAGTGATCCGGTCCTGCATTCAGACGTCTAGGTTTGACCACGACGTCAAAGTCATATTCTTGAAATAATAAGAGCCACCTGCATATGCGCCCCACCAACATAGGCTTATTGACTAGATATTTCAGTGTGGAATGGTTGGTATACATCTTGAAATGTCCTCTGAGCAAATAGTGTTGGTATTTTTGGAGCATGTACACCAATGCCAACCCCTCATGCTCGATGGTGGAATAATTCTTCTCTACTTTAAACAACCTCTGGTTTGCAAATGTGATAGGGTGATCCAAGCCTTCCCCACCCTCTTGTGGGAGCACTACTCCTAGTATGATACATGATGCATCACATGGACATGAAACTCTACATCGCATTTTGGGAAGACCAGGATTGTAGCGGAGGCCAATTTCCCCTTCAAGACATCCAAACGTTTCATGCAATCATCATTCCAGCAAAATGTAACATCCTTTTTCAATATTCTTTCCATCAGCATTGTATTTTGGCATAGCTTTTGATAAAAATTTTGTAGTAGTCGGTGTGTCCCAAGGTAGCGTGCAACTGTTTAGCACTTCGTGGTGCTTCCAAATTTAGAATAACGAACATCTTTGCAGGGTCCACCATCAGTCCCTATTTGCAGACCACATGTCCCAATAGGTTTCCAAAGGGAATGCGGAATGTGCACCTCTTAAGGTTCAGCACAATATGGTGTCATCGACAAGTATCCAGCATCAAGCGTAAACTTTCTACATGGTGCTTAACTAATCTTAAGAGAGTCCAATCATCTAGATAGACCTCCAAGAATTTGTGGATGTATTCTTTGAACGCGGCAACAATGGTGCGTGAAATGATGGATGGTGTGTTCTTCAATCCAAATGGCATAATGGTGTATTGAAAACAAACCCATTATATTGCGAAGGTCATTTTACTCCTATCTTCTGGTGCGATCTTGATCTGGTGGTACCCGAGAACCCCTTCGTGAACAAGTATGCTTCTTGTCTGCCAACATTTCCAATACTTCATCTTTGAACGGTGTTGGGAATGGGTCATGTACACATGCATTGTTCAGCTTCTTGAGGTCCACACATATTCTTATTTTTACCTTCTGCTTTTTCTCCTATATTACCATAGGACTCACCGAGTCAGATTCTTCCACCCGCCCAATAATTCTGGCTGCGAGCATTTTGTCTAATTCTATGTAGACCTTTTGCTTGTACATCAGATTCAAGAAGTAAGGCCTTTGCTTGACCGGCTTCATGTTGATTTTTAGGGTGATCTTCATCATCCCTAAGTCATCAACAATCCCTTTTAAATCCGTAATTTTGGTCAGGAATAAGTCTTGGTATTCGCAGAGTAACTCAACAACCTTATCCACTATGGCATCATCCCAATAGTCTCCAAGCGTTGCATACTTTGGTTTCGCGTTTATCCCAATGTTTACCTGTTTCTTTTTTAGCGGCACAGAGATGTTGGGATACTCAATCAATGGTCCTTGAACCTTGCAACATCCTTCCATTTCTAGAATTTTAATATTCAGTGGATCCTCATCCTCCTCCTCAACATTTACATTGTAACATTCCATTGCGTAGCTCAACTATGTCGCCCATTTTGGCTGAAGCACTTCCATTGGCTCCTGAGGTATTTTGAAGATAGCTGCTTTTACTGATCGTAGTGCATCATCAACTATATCCTAGCAATGATCTTCAAACATGAAAGTTAATAGAAATCCATCGCGCAAGATATCCCATTCGCTCGTACCATGGCAGAGCTCCGTCTCAGTATACCAATTCATGGGTATGACGTCCAGGGTATGGTAGAAAAAATGCACCCATTCAAGCTGTGGCTCTTCCCTATAGATCTTGGTCCATTTCACGAGGTGTGCACATGGATCATCGTGGCTGTCATATTTGTCTGTTAACCGCATCTGCAGTTTCCCAAATCGTAGGTGCATGATATTTTTGCATTCAAGCCAGTCCTCAAAACTATGCTAGTGCATACCTATTGATGCCTCTAAAATATAAGCATCAACATCAGGGATAACCACTCAGTCTGGACCTTAGTGCAACTCCTTTTCTGTTTGGTGTGGTGGCTTCGACTAGATATTGTGGGACCAGTTTCCCATAAAATGAATTGTTTGATGGATGATTGGTTTATAATGTATAATAAGGATGATAATTGTTTTAATCCTATAACTCATACATATGCAAATATACTTATCTAAACCCAGGTAATGTATTAACAATGGGATTTCTGATTATTTCTAACAGATAAATAATCATATAGATGAATTATTAATCTATAGAAAGATGCATTCATGGATAATGATTACTTTGTTTAAAAAATTAAACAAAGTAATTATTAATAAAACATATCGAATTCATAACAATGTATATCGCTGATATATATCTTTGAAATATAACAATTCTAAACCTTCAGAAATGACATGATAAATAATTATTTGAAAAGCATACATATATCAACAATATCAAATTTTAAAGGGAATGCTTTGTTACATAAGGAAACAAGACAAAAGAATAGAGATAAAAATACCGCATACATTTGAGTCTTTCCGATGTAAATAACATTCTGATTCCACTTTCTTATTTGAGAAAACCATCCAGGAAATACAAAAGTGCAAGTCTTGAAAAATTTTCTTCACAAAATTGTAGAACCTTGATCCACTACTGATAAAAAATATTTTGAAGTACAAAAGTGCAACTTCTCAAGTCAAATCTTATAGAAGTTGAGGACCCTTTCTTCAAAGGCATGAAAGGGTTTAAATAATAAAATAAAACTAACTGTCAATAAAAATTTCTTTGAGCTGTTGAAACTGCTAACATGAAAATCTGGGATTTGATTTATAAAAATAACAATGCAATAGCCTTTTTACTAATTCACTATACCTAATTCTTCTCTTGCGCTTGCAGCTGAAAAACTTAGAGCATTTGATGAATTTCGGGAGGGTGACTCAGCCTAGAATGTAGTTGAGATGCATACATAGCATCTGGAAGTTTGGGAACCATGATATTGACAACATCGGCAAGGCATTTGGTGGCCATCTGTTGAATGTGCAGCTTTACTAGGAAAAACCAAAATGCATCCCAAGTAAAGTCTTGTACTTTGCCAATTTGTTCTTTTCTGCTGGCCATATAATGTCTCCATTGATCTTCTAGCACTTTTTCTTTTGGGAGGTTTCTTGGAGAGCAATCGGAGATCAAGTTAGTTAGATATATGTTTTCATTTACCAACTCGATCACATTGTTCATTGTAGCCCTGGCTCTGGAAGTAACTCTTTTGACCTTAATTAACTGTGATTCCCACTCCGAAAACAAGATCTCTTTGTGTGATTCTTGGATTTTCGGTAGATTAGTAACCATACCTTCTTCTCAACTTTTCCAAGAAAGAAATTTTGTTACCTTATCATTTGCATTTTCAAATTCTAGCCTGTTGTAAACTACCTTTTCAATGAGTGATGCAGTGATAGTGCACAATGGGTCAACCAAGGATATCTTATGGCAAAGGATATTTAATTGTTGAGATAATGCTTTAGTCACTTCCAAGGCTTCTTTCTTGAATTCATCAACCTTTGGATAACCCTTGAATCTTTCTAACCGTAATTGCAGTTGTGCAATTTGTTCTTCTTTAGCCCTCTTTTCCTGCTAAACTATCGCTTGAAGCTTGCCGAGTTCTTGTGACAACTTTTGTTGTTTCTAGAGAGCTTGTTGATCGATCTTTTGTTTCTCTAGAGCTAGCTGTCCTTTTAGTTGTTCATTCTGCTATTTTTGTTCTGCTAGCTACTGCTCCAACTGACTAATCTTCTGTTGTTTTCTCTTCAAGTTGAGTGATCCTGATCTGAATTGGATCCATAAAGAATAATCAAAAGAACCATGGTTGTATCAGGTCAGGACAAACTTCAAAGAATTGAGAGAAGCGATCAAAAACACCTCTAAAACAGTGATAGTTGGTAGCCAGCGTGGAAAGACGAGGACCTCGGTCAAAGAGAGCTGACCGAGACCCATGGAGACTGCGCAGGAGGCGAAACTAGCCCCTGGGAAGCCTAGATCGGGAAATGGAGGGAGTTTTTGATGCACGATTAGCTCTCGCTGGGAAAAAAACTTTGAAAAGGAGGGGCCTCGAGTGCACGGTCACATGGGATTTGGGAAAACCATGGGGAAAAGGCTAAAGGCTAAGGTAGGACCCGCGCTCTAAAAATCGGGGGTACTCATCGGGGGCATCCTTGGGAGGTAAGCAGATATGGTGAAAACAGAGCAATTCCACTCAGCACTTGATGCGTGGCAAGCGGAGGAGAGAGAAAAGAGAGAAAATTTCCACTCATCGTGCGCTAACAGTCCTGCAATTCAACCGTGCGAAATGAGTGGATGGCGTTGGATCTGGGGGATTCAGATCTAACGATTGATATTGCACTTGATGGTAAGAAAGGATGTAACGAGGGATTAAGCTGTGATTTAGAAGAATTTGAGATCTGCCTTGACCGCAAAGGTGGCAAATGACTTACCCCATGATGTAACTAAAGAACCAAATCGACGAAGTAAGATGGCACAGTTCGCAGGAGGACAAGTGGCCACTCCCTGTGAGTCTGATGATGATGCGAGATAGGGAGCTCCAAGCGAAGTTGTAGAAGTTAATCTGACGGAGTTGGAAGAGGAATTGAACAACCATGAGCTTGAGTGGCTTTAAAGCCATGCATAGACCAGCAAAAGGGACAGACATGGAAGAACAGAGAAAGTAGTAAGAAGACCGAGGGCCGAGCTAACCAAAGACAACGTCGATCACCAGAGGGCTTGAGAAATTTGAGCCATCCCTGAAGAGGATCTGCTAGGACCGAGCACCACATTGGGCTCCTTCCATTGTATGCCCAAGAGGTCAAAAAGCTGGTAAGGCCAAGAGTCTGTGTACTCTAGTGGCTTGGGAAATCCAAGAACCACCTTGCCAAGCTAACCTATGACAGGAGACTCATATTGAGCTCCTTCTTCGTAATTCTCTGGTTTAAGAAACAATAAAAGAATGCCACCATTGAAATTTGGGCTGGAGATGTAGCCCTAGAGGATAGGGTGAACTCCTTATTAATTTTTTGTGTTCTTATATTTTCTTACTGTGTTTCTCTGTTGTCTTCCATTTCAAGTGTCTATGTATTTGCAATCTGATCGATCCGTTGCTTAAATAACCTATACACACACTAACGCATGAGTCTGTAATACCTCCATTTTAATCATTCTTAACTGAGATCACTCATAGGGTGATTATCACATCAAGTGGTATCAAAGCTCTAGGCTGTGAGGTTAGACAAGCTTGTGTTGGTTTAGCTATTGAATGCTCACTAGATCAAAGCTTAAATTAGGAGAAGGAGAGTTGGTTGAAACTAATCCTGAAATTGGGAGAGTCTATCCTCAGAAGACAATGTCAAAAGAAGGTTCTGTGGGGCCAGAGCCTCAATTCGTAGAGAGTTTCCTAGCTATAAAGTCTATGGTAGAAGAAATGTATAGGGACTTTAGAAAGCATAAGGATGAAGATTCATCAGGCTCTAAATAAGATAAAGAAGAAGATGAATCTCATTCCCATGACCACTCAAAAGGAAAAGGGAAAGAGGAAAACTTTCTCACACCTCCTAATAGCCTTGTGCATAATAAGAAATCATCTTTGATTAAGCTAGATGTCAAATTCGACTTGCCTATATATGATGGAGAGCTAAATGCTGAGAAGTTGGACAATTGGATTAGACAAATTGATGTGTATTGCAGAGTGCAGAACATCGACTCAGACAAGAGTAAAATTCAGCTGGCAAGCCTACACCTAGGAGGCACTGCCTTGGTTTGGTGGGAAGGCAAAACCAAAGTGGACATGAAAAGACATTGTAAGACTATCTCTATGTGGAGTGAACTTGTTTCTACCATCAAGAAGCAATTCTATCCATTGGCCTACATGCAACAAGCCATGATGAGTTGGAAAACTCTTCGATAGTTGAAAGGGCGAAGTGTGCAAGTATACACTCAAGAATTTAGAAAGAGAGCATTTATTCTAGGGATCTCATTAGACTCACCAGAGACTCTTTTGAGGTACATTGGTGGTCTACACAGCTACATGAGGCATACCATCCTCATGTTTAATCCCACTAGTATATATGAGGTATCTGTACAAGCTACTCATCTAGAGGCTAGAGGAAAGAATGGAAATCCAGAAGTTGGAAACCATCCCAACCCACTGCAAGCAATAACAAGGAGAAAAGAAAGCAGAAGTGGAAAGCAAGGAAGGCTAATACTACAAAAAAAAGCAAAGCTTCCTGCACTCACTGTAAAAAGGTTGGGCATGATGATGAGCACTGTTGGATTCTGCATCTAGAGCTGAGACCTAAGAAGTCCAAGGGCAAGAAGAAGAAGACTGCTACAGCCATTCAGAAAGATCCGGGGTTAGACTCAGGAGATAAAAAAAACAATGTAGCCACAGGTATAAAAGGTAAGAGTTCTAAAGCATCTACTAGTAATTTTTCTCAATCTAATTAATGAAGAACATGAGAGAAAAATACATGAGCTTTTCCATATTCGAGTTATTTCCAAACATCAAAAGATTGATACTTTTTTTGACTGTGGTTCACAAGTAAATTTGATTTCTGAAGCAATTGTTAAGAAATTGGGATTAGCAACTACACCTCACAAGAAACCATACCCATTAGGATGGTTGAATGATAAAGCACAACTACAAGTGACTAGACAGTGTAAGCTCAAGTTTTCTTTTGGATCAACATTTGTAGATGAAGTTGAGTTAGACATAATTCCTTTGGATATATGTGGAATTGTTTTAGGTAGTCCTTACTTGTATGATAGAAAATCCATTTTCGATAGAGCTGAGAACAAGTATCTACTTGTTAAAGATGGAATCGAATACTTTGTAAGAGCTCATAAGCTCAAGAATAATTATACTCTCATAAACTCAGTGCAGATGAAAATAATGATAAATTCGTGCAAACAATTCTTACTAATGGTTGTAAAGGAAAAGAAACCTGATAAGACCAATGTATTTGAGGGTTGTAATGCTAAGCAGCAAGCTGATATAGAAAAGATTGTTTCATAGTATGATGTCCTGTTTTAGGAACCTAAAGGTCTACCACCCAAAAAGGAAATAGTACATGATATTATTTGCAGCAAGATGTTCCATTGCTTAGCATTGGAATGTATAGGTTGTTTGCTTTACAGAATGCTGAAATCAAGAAGCAAGTGCAGGAGTTGCTCAAGAAGGGGTTCATCAGGCCTAGCACATCACCATGTGCATCACCAATCGTTTTGGTGAGAAAGAAATATGGCTCATGGAGAATGTGCATTGACTACCAAGCACTAAATAAGATAACAATAAAAAATCGTTATCCCCCTTCCTCGCATAGATGATCTCTTAGATCAATTCAAGGAATCTGTTTATTTCACCAAGCTAGACTTGCACAGTGGATACCATCAAGTTAGAGTTGTAGAGCAAGATGCATGGAAGACTGCTTTCAAAACAAAGAAGGGATTGTATGAGTGGCTAGTTATGCCTTTTGGCTTGACCAATGCCCCTGCTACTTTCATGATATTAATGAATGATGTACTTAGAACTTTTCTTGATGATTTTGTTATTATGTATCTGGATGACATTCTGATTTTTAGTAAAACATGGGAGGAACACTTAAAGCATGTTAAGCAGACATTAGATGTTTTGAAAAGAGAAAAACTTTATGTTAAACTCTCAAAATGTGAATTTTGCAAATCATCTCTAAAATATTTGGATCATATAGTAGGGGGTGGTGAATTGAAAATAGATCCCTCTAAAGTGGTAGTCATTGTAAACTGGCCTAAACCCAAGTCTGCTACAAAAGTGAGAAGCTTCTTAGGAGTAGCACAATATTGGAGGGATTTCATCTCTTACTTTTCCTCAATTGCAGCTCCCTTACATGCTTTGAAAATATTGAACAAGGTGTTTCAGTGGGGAGGAAAACATCAAAAAGCCTTCGACACCTTGAAAGAAAAGATTAGTACAACACCTATACTAGCATTGCTTGATATACAAAGACAATTTGAGATCCAAATAGATGCTAGTGACTATGCCATGGGAGTAGTGTTGACATAGCATGGTAAATCCATATGTTATCATTCTGAGACTTTTAATCCTACAATAGTTAACTATCCTACATATGATAAAGAATTGTATGCATTAGTTCAAATTGTGAAAAAGTGGAAACATTACTTAATGGGCAAAGAGATAGTAATACATATTGATCATCAACCACTTCAATATCTACACTCCCAAAATAAGTTTCAGCAATCAAGACATTACAAGTGGATGGGTTTTCTACAACAGTTTCATTTAGTCATCATATATAAAAAGGGCATACATAACGAAGTTGCAGACATGTTATCTAGACCTATTATAAATGCATCTACTATACTTAAGCATAATTTTGTACTACATGAAAGCTACATTGAACAATATGCTCAAGATATAGACTTTAAAGATGTATATGCAACTTTGAGTCAAGGCAAAAGGGTAGAAGAAGTGGATTATCATGTGAAGGACCGACTCTTATATCATTGTGGGAAACTTTACATTCCGCAAATAGAGAGGGTAAAGATAATTAGAGAGGCACACACTTCTCTGATATCAGCTCACTTTGGGGTAAGTAAAACAGTTGCACAATGGAAAATATTTTGTTATTGGCCAAAAAATAAATGAGATAGTTTCTAGATATGTGAGAGGGTGTACTATGTGTGCCAAAAGCAAGCCCAGCAATAGAAAACTAGGCTTGTACACTCCATTACCAGTTCCTTCTTACCCTTGGGAAAGTGTTTCCATGGATTTTGTTGGGGAACTGTGTAAGTCTAGAAAAGGTAATTATTATTTGTATGTGGTTATGGATAAGTTTAGCAAAATGTGCATTTTGATGCCTTGTAATAAGCAGATTACTACTGCACAAACTGCAAAACTGTTCTTTAAACACTTATGGGTTCATTTTGGATTACCCACTTCTATTGTATCTGATCGAGACACCCGATTTGTGGGGAAGTTTTGGTCAAGTCTGTGGGAGTTGATGGACACCCAACTAAAGAAAAGCATAGCTTTTCATCCACAACCTGATGGCCAGACATAAGTAGTTAACAGGACAGTGATCTAGCTACTTAGAGGATATTGCAGCAAACATCCTAAGCTTTGGGATGAACACTTGTGTTATGTGCAGTATGCTTACAATAGAGGAAAGCACTCTTCTACTTAGAGATCTCCTTTTGAAACCTATTTTGGTTTTGACACCAAGGTCTCCTTCGGATTTTGTCTTTGGTAAAAGATACCACTGCTGATGGACACAATGATGTGGACAAGGCAACTAGGTTCATTGAATAGATCTAGAAGATCCACCAGTAGTACAGGAACAACTAGAAAAGAGCCAAGCCAAATACAAGGCAAGGCATGATGAGCATCGGGTGGAGCATAGTTTCCAAGTTTGTGACCAAGTCTGGCTGTATATCAACAAGGACAGGATGCAAGGTGAAGGTAAAAAGCTAAAGCCTATCAGGTATGGACGCTTCAAGATACTTGAGAGGATCAGTGAAAATGATTTTTGCCTTGATCTACCAGTTTAGATGCACATCTATTCAGTCATAAATGCAAATTGCTTGATATTATTTGAACCTTCAATGATTGAGGATCCTGAAGAGAAAAGTCAATTGCCGTCTATTGATGACCTGCTACCTGAATATCTAAATGAGTTGCAGGAAGACATAGTCTTGGACAGGAAAGTGAGGACAACATGCAAAGGAAATGTTGAGTACCTTAGAATTGGACTCAAGGGTTTGAAGCTGAGCAGTGCAAAGTGGAATGAGATTGGGTAAGTGAGACAACAATACCCTCACTTAGTTAATGCCTAAATAACCAACTTTTGGTGGTCCAAAATCTTTTCAATGGGCAGGCTGTGATCCGAATTGGGTCCATAAAGAATAATCAAAAGAACCATGGTTGTACCAAGTCAAGACAGACTTCAAAGAATTGAGAGCAATGATCAAAAACACCTCTAAAATAGTGGCAGTTGGCAGCCAGCGTGGAATGACGAGGACCTCGGTCGAAGCGTGCTAGCCGAGGCCCATGGAGACTGTGTAGGAGGAAAAACTAGCCCCTGGGAAGCTTGGATCAGGAAATGGAGGGAGTTTTTGATGCGCGATTAGTGCTATCGCTGGGCAAAAACCCTTGAAAAGGAGGGGCCTCGAGCGCTTGGTCGCATGGGAGCCGAGAAAACTGTGGGGAAAAAGGCTAAAGGCTAAGGCGAGACCCACGCTCTAAAAATCGGTGTTATTCATTATGGGCAGCCTTCGGCAGTAAGCAGATTTGGTGAAACAGAGTGATTCCACTTAGCACCCAATGCGTGGCAAGCAGAGGAGAGAGAAAACTACCACTCATCGCGCACTAACAGTCGAGCAAGTCAATCGCGCAAAATGAGTAGATGATGTTGGATCTGGGGGATTCAGATCTAACGGTTGATATCACGCCCGATGGTAAGACCCGATGTAATGAGGGATTAAGTGGTTATTTAGAAGAATTTGAGGTCTGCCTTGACTGCCAAGGTGGAAAATGACTCACCCCATGACATAACTGAAGAACTGAACCAATGAAGTAAGTTGGCATAGTTCGCAGGAGGACAAGTGGTCACTCCCTATGAATTTGATGATGACACGAGACAAAGAGCTCCAAGTGAAGCTGTAGCAGGTGATCCGATGGAGTTGACAGAGGAATCAAACATCCATGAGCTCGAGTGGATTTAAAGCCATTCAAAGACCAGCTGAAGTGACACGCACAGAAGAACAAAGAAAGCAGACAGAGAGAGCAAAATGCAGTAAGAAGACTGAGGGTTGAGCTGACCAAAGGCAACATTTAGCACTAGAGGGCTTGAGAAATTCGAGCCATCCTTGAAGAGGATCTATCAGGACCGAGCACCACATTGGGCTCCTTCCTTTGTAGAACCGAGAGGTCAAAAAGATGGTAAGGCCAAGAGTCTATGTACTCTAGTGGCTTGTGATATCCAAGAACCACCCTGCCAAGCTATCTTCTGACAGGAGACTCATATTAAGCTCCTTCTTTGTAATTCTCTGCTTGAAGACACAATAAAAGAAGGCCACCACTGAAAGCTGGACTGGAGATGTAGCCCTGGAGGATAGGGTGAACTCCTTATTAATTTCTTGTGTTTTTATATTTTCTTACTGTGTTTCTCTGCTCTCTTCCATTTCACGTGTCTATGTATTTTCTATCTGATCGATCCGTTGCTTAAATAACCCAGACACACACCAACACATGAGTCTATAATACCTCCATTTTAATAATTCTTAACTGAGATCACTCATAGGGTGATTATTAGATCAGATCCTTAGATCCTTTTCCTTGATTAGTTGGCTAAATTCATAATCCTTGTCCATTGTAGCATCTGTCTGGCACCTGCATACTGAGATAACTTTGTTAAATCCTCAGAAGGGTTACCTTTTGAGTCTTTCCATACAACATTTGTTAGTTCAACTTGAGGAGTTGAGAGTGTTCCCTGGTCAATTTTCCCCCTTTTTCTTCGTCTTTTGACCACAACCCCATGCTTTGGACTGTAAAATACATCCAGAGGTGGTATTTCCTCTACCTACAATACAATTTCTTCAGACGAATTTTCTAGAATTATTTCAATATCCTGCTGAGTGTTTACTATACCGATTTCCCCTTCAATTGTAATAGTCATAACAATAGGCTCTTGTGTTGCAGTTGATTCTCATGTAATGATGTTTTGGGAGTCACTCTAGTTCTTGATCATATCAAGGAGCTCACTGGTCCTTTCATTTCTCTACTCCTTTTCAGGACTTTGCTCCTTTTCAGGACTCTTCTCCTTTTCAGCAGTCTTCTCCTTTCCAAGGCTCTTCTCAGTAGTTTGTTCTTCAATGTGGCCTTATTGGTGAACCATAGGGGTAGTGGCCAATAAATCGAGAGATAGTGTTTGTAACCTCTTTTCCCTAAAGTGCATAAATTTATCTCTCCCCACTGCTACTAATTTGATCTTTGCTAGATTTTTTACTCATGAAAATAACTCAATCGAAGTGAACAAGTCATCATATTCATCTGTCTCATGTTCAAATTTGGCAAGTTTCACCTTACTGGTGAAGTTGTAAGCCACTACTCTTGGATCACACTGTCTCTTAGGAATGACTGCTAGCTTCAGAATTTTTATCTTCTTTGTTTCTTTCTCCACATGTTTGAAATCATGCAGTGTTTAGGTACCACAACGAAGGGAAAATGGAGGCCACATTTGTTTCTTGGACTCTTTGAGATTCCTTGAGATTCTTGTTTCTGTTATCTAGTAAGTTATTTCTCTGGCCAATAGCTTATCAAGAATGTACAGGGGGAGAGCATGCGGATCTATGGCGCTGCCTAAATGTCTGACATAGGTGAAAATTTCTTCACTGAAGGCATTGCCGATTGATGTTAGGTCAATGCTAGCCTCATCGGATAACCAAGGAGCAGGTTTGTTGAATATGGCCTAATGGACAAGTAGAATAAAACCATGACAAATTCTATAGATACGATATTTATAATGGGCCTTCCATAAATGCTTATGATAAATGTGAATAGGAGTTGGGTCTTGAGGAGTCCATTTCCAACCTAGAATGGAGTAGTTAGAATTGAAATAGATGGTATCCATGATGTAGGCACTCATATAGAATGGGGGTATTGTACGGGTAGTTACAAACCTATTTCTTCTATAATCAAGGATTTGGTTGGACATTTTATCTGATAAAATGGTTTCCCAATCCATGATATAGGAGTGGATTGTTGCTTCCATTAAAGGCACCATTTCTATAGTAAACCTAGCTGAATTAGAGACTCCAAGGAGTCTACATAACATGGTGCCATCATAGCAATAAGGAGATGCTAATGAGTCTACAGAGTATATACTAGAAGATTCATGCTTATGCTTGTTCAGGAAATGTCTCCATTTCCTAATAAGGTATGATTCTATATCGTTCTGCTTGGAAAAAGCTTATAAAAATGCTTTATTGTAATGTTTCTGGGGGTTCAACAATTGATACATCTTCTTGATATCCTCTGCCCTAAACGTCTCGAACATCCTTCCATCGGTTGTATAGAAGGCCTTGTTAGTTATGTTGATACTTTCTATAACCCATCTCACCATGTCATTGTATGGTAACACTTTTGCTCGGGCTGTTATTTTGTGGAGTAAGGAGCTGGCTAAATCCTAAAGAGTATTTTCTGATTTATCATTTGAACCAACAATTGCTCCTACTTCTTCAACTCCACTTGGATCCTCAGCTTCGAGTAAATTATATATAACCTCCCATGAAGTCTTGCTGAGGCCTACATAGGTAGTGTCAGCTATCAGTACTAGCTTTGCTGGTTCATCTTTTTCTATGACAGGGGCCTTTTCTTTCCGAGCTCTCTTAGACATTTTTGTTGGACTGATGTTTTTAGATTCACTCTGAAAAATAAAATGGAAGGACGTAACAGTGGAAAAAAATTGTTCAAATCTAATATGCAGCACATAGGAATAACAACAATTAAGTGCAATAGATGCTATGGTTCTATCATATATTAATCAACCATGGGTGAAATCCATGAAAGATTCAACCATAACTACTTCTTAATGATTTCTCGTAACCTCCAACATGAAAATTTAATGCCATGATGATATGTCGCATCGCAAATTTATAACGGTCCTTTATAGTATGGGTATCGTGACTCCCGATCAGTGATTAGTGATAATCACATATCGTAGATCAAGAGTTACAAGTGTTGTGCTTAAAAATTAATAGATCATTTAAATTTTCTTTATAATTGATTTATAACTTTAAGCTACACATGTTCGTGATATTTCATGTTTTGCCTTTTATCAAAAGCATGCTTCCAGATAATAAAATCACATCAGAAGATTTCAAAGGAACTTTTCGGGATGGGTCTTATGATTTTAGCGATGTGCGATTGTGATTGGCCTATCGCATTAGACATTTTCAATGGAAGAATTGAAGCGATTTGTTGATGAGAAGTGATTTGCACTTTCCCTATAGAGTTATCGCATCGACGAATTTCAATGGAACACATTAAGTCCATTTTTGAAATAAAGGATGTGCACGACGCGATACATTCTTTTTATAATTATTTTAATTCGATAAAGCTTTATGATAAGTTTTTATTGTAATTGAAATCGGATCGAACCTTATCAAGACAACTTTCATGGGTTTGATCGATTACCAATTGCAATTTCGATTTAACCTATTCTAAAAGAAAATTTTATATGACCTATTTTAAAATTTATTTTGAAACTTTTTATTGATTTTATTTATATTCTAAAGGGTAACTGTTACACTGAATTTTGTCACTCTGACTATCTGCAGTATGTGGCCTCATCAATAGCCACATTGTCCTCTTTG
>APFE031333565.1:0-97442 GCA_000404065.3 Pinus taeda
GTACTAGATATTGAATAGGATTGGTCAGGGTATCAGCCTCATGGCTGTTACAATAAATTCTGAAAATTATGAGAGCAAGGGTGCTCTGTGCACCCTTAGAAGGGTTGTGAGAGGTGAAATTGTATATAAACTTGTTACTTGATTTCAATCTGTATATGAAAGTTCGTATCATATAATGTAGTTGTTATGCCTTCGTTTAGTTCTGCAGTCTCGATCCGGTGGTTTATCTAAGTCACACAGTTTGGAGTTTGTGGCTTTTGGACCTTGGTGAGTTGTGGTTGACCTGCAGTAAGTGAACTGTGGTCTCTTCTGTAATGCAGCTGTTGTATCCTTCCAAGAGAACTACAAAGTAGATTTGCTATCTTTAGCAAACCAGTCGCATCATACTCCACTTTTGTTCACTTGTGACCTACAACTGCCTAGAGCCAGGGACGTATAGTAGAAGTCTACTACAAGCTCTCAGTGTCCGTGAGAGGGTGTCTATGTTGACTAAAGACTTGAGGAAGCCTGGTGATGTTGGCCTGATCCGCCAAAGTAGGCTGTGGTCAGCTGTAATCGATGGGTGCAGGTTATATTTGGAATTTTTTCATATACCAAACAAAATGTTCTACACTGTACGCAATAGCTTCTAAAGTTACATAGTTGTTTTGGGCATCTTTTAATGCTTATGAATTGCTTGTGTTGATTTTAAGCAAGATGTACTGGGAATCGGGATGGCTTGGGTTGTGGATTGCATTGGTTCAAAGTTTATGGTAATTTACATTTTGTGATTGATTTTTATTTACTTTTGATCAGTTGCCTTTTTAGATTCAGAAACAAGTAAAACTTAGTTTCAGTGGTGAAGTTGTGATATTTCCTTGATACATTTTCATTTTATTAACTTAATGTTAAATTACGATGCCATTCAGGGAAAACTTCATAGATGAATTATGGCCCATTGGCACTTTTTAAAGTACACGGAGTTAAAATCAGGAGAATCCTGATGAATGTTTGAGGATAAGATTTTCTAATGTATTCATTTATATGATTGTGAGATTTTTTGGTAATTATGCCAAAATTTACATCAGATGCATCAAGTTTCTTGCTGGTTAGCTTGCTTTTTCATTTTAATTTATGGATCGAATGAAGTTTCCAGTTATTTTGCTTATTTATGATCAATAAATACTCTTAAGCTTATTTGCTTTTATTCTTAATTTTCTCTCTGACCTTCAAGATTTTCCATGGTTTCATATATAGCTTGCACAACCCGTAGTGGATACAACACAACAAACATGCTTCGCAGTAGTGGCAGTTCGAATATTAGTAGCTGCAAGTTGAGATTGGAGAAGACAATTGCTTGTTGTTGAATGCTGATTTTTTTTTAATAAGGGTTTTCCAGAGAGGAGATAAGTTTATGAAGTCCTTGCATTGTGCTTTCTATGGATTGAATTTACTGTGTATTAATCCTCTACGGTTTGCTGCTATATGTACAAAATCCATAAGAACTAGAAGTATATATCCTTGGATCTATTTTTAAATATCAGAAACCAAGGCCCACACGGGCCCAAACCTTGAAGTGCTTAAGACTCAAGAGCTTTGGAGTTAAAGATTGAATCTATTTTGGTTTATTTTATTATTTATTATTTTTGGAGTTGTCTATAATGTGATTTTTTGGAAATTCCAGTGACGGAATCCGGCGGAAGAAATGAGGTTAAATCTTGATTTTTAGCAGTTAAAATGGTTTTTTAACTGCATATTTGGATTCAGCACCCTCAAAAACCCCTGGGACCCTTTGATTGTGCAGAAACTAGTTATCAAACTTGGGATTCCAATAAATTGCTGCCGGAGTTTGACCGGGAAAACCTGCCGGAAAGGCTTTCAAAAAGTCTCATTATAGACAACTGCATTATTTTCTATTATTATGATTTTATTTTTTATTTTTTTTTAGTTTAGTTTATTAATATTATTTTAAAGTTTATACATTCATATTAAGCTGTAGAATGCACCTCATTTCTCTGAGTCAGTGTCATAATATTAACCTGTAGAATACACCTCATTTCTCTGAGTCAGTGTCATCATGTTGTAGGATGAAAGTTTTTTTCCAAAAAAAGACTTTCTATGATTTATAGCATACTTGTGAATGTCCATAAGCATGAATGTCAATAATTCACTAAAGATCTAAACATTTGGTAAAAAATGAAGTAAGAAATTATGTAATTCCATGACAATTCTATGTTTTAGGCAAAGTCACCTGGCGGGATCAACTACTAAGTTTGAGATTCACCAAATTTGAAGGGACAATGAATAAAATCATTCAAATTCACTTTTTATCCTTGTTTATTTTGGATTAGGGTTTATGGAATTTTAATTTAATTATTAACAATTATTAGGTGGATGGTAAGATTTAACCTCCACTGAGTATTATATAATATTTTTAGTAGTAGTCACAAATTAAAAATTAAAATTTTAGTTACAAATTAAAAGTTCGAATGATCTCTTTTTACCTTTTTGTTTAAATTGTTGAATTAAAAAAATATCATATGAACCAGAGTCATATGAAATGGGTTATAGTTTTTGGGCATTTGATATTTATAAACTATAGTATTGATCCATTGTATTAGTAACAAAATCTATTTTTAAATAAAGAATTTTCTAATAAAATAAAGTGAATCTCTATAGTTAAAAATATTGTTATATGTTTTTTTTAATATCTATATTTTAATTTTATCAGAATGTTTTTAACAAATAATAATTTAAATTAATATTATATTTTTTTAATTTCCCTGGGTTTTTTTTAATTCTTAATAATGTGGAGTATAACTGTAGTACATAATATTACACCTAAATGTATTAATTTTATGTTTTTAAGATACATTTTTAAAAATTAATATATATTTCAGAATCATTGACCGAGTGTAAGGTACCTATTATTTATGGCCAGAATTGACTAGAGAGTTCGCCATCTCTATTGCAAATTTCTCGAGTTCTAATTTTGGATGAAGTGTGCACTGATCTGTGAATTGAGAACTCGATGTGATGACGTGAGCCGTCCCTGATTAAGCCCATCAAAATGGAGGAGCTTCACAATATATGGCGGCACGTCATTTCAAAGATGGATGGCAATAATAACATTGTCTCCGGCGGGGAATGAAGATTCGGATGATGTAATCTTTACTTGGAATAAACTATTTATTATAATGACGACGGAGGGTATAATTCATATAGGTTACGAACTAGCAATTGTCCCAAAAGGTACAAAGAGAGGCCGATAGGATTATTAAATTGGAATTGCAAAATTTTAGGTACAGAATGAAATGTGATCTATGAGGAGCTTTGGGGCCTATAGATTACAAGAGAGTAGCAAAATTTTTTCAGTGAACATGTTAGTTGGGTACTAATCATCTTGACGATTGGAGACAAAACTGGTGTTTATACTATTTTCCACAACTTTTGCAAACATTAGCGTCAAGCTAAAATCAACAAGGGTCCAAAAAACCAAAATATTGTAAAAATCATAAAAATATCCATAAAAATTGGCACACAATGGCTAGGCCAAAACACTAACTTTGTGTATGCACTCTACTCATTTTGTCAAGCATAATATCACTAATCTCAAAATAAATATACTTTGGTTTGATCAGTTTCTTTAGTAAAAAAGTTAGTATAACATCCCAAGCTTATCCATATATATCTCAATTTAAAAAGTGATAAAAATATATATATATATATATATATATATATATAATAAATTTCTTTTATACCTTAACCTTGGAACTAAAAAAAGCCATCACCATCGCTTTCTAATGTGTATGACACGTGGACACTTAACGTCCACAACTAGAAGAGTGTGAGCTCCTACACCTCTCGAAAACATCAAGATTTGCATGAAGGTAAATAAATATCATATAGGATATAAAATGATTACTTTCATGAGTGTTCCAAGTATTTAATATAAATATTATAATGCTTTCAATGACTAAGAAGAAATAATGAATAGTCATAATAATAAAAAAAGATTCTTTAGAACAAGAAATCAGAGGAAACTTTCTAAAATATTCTATATTCAAAATTCCTTCGACAACATGACAGTGTGCATTTTAATCTATACTCTCATAAATCGTCTTTAAATATAAAATATAGACACGTAAATCAAATTCAGATAGGAAAAGGACAAACGAATAAATATTAAAAATAATTTGGTATGTAACATCACACTTTCACAATGTCACCCAAACAAAACTTTAACCTTATAACAAATCAAAAAGTCTAATGTAAACTATGTATTAAAAATATTTACAACAAGTTCCAACGCACTTTAGAAAAAGGCACTTCACTTGAGTATCAAAAGAGACTTAATAAAGAAAAAAACAAAAAACATATATATATATATATAACATTGTCATTGCTGGCATGCTATTCTAACAACAAAACATTAAAAGTATGAATGTCATATTTAAAAACTGAGCTGACCTCTCAACATAGAATGAAATTTAATTAAGGAGAATAAATTAGTGGTGACTTGTGAAAAGAATATCTTTTATTTATGTGAACGAGATTGAGGCTGAGGCTCCCCCCTTTGGTCGTACCATACATGGCATGGCATAAAATGTTATACGTATGTAATGGCATGGCATAAAATGTTATCCTTGATGCTTCAGTACGTCCTTCCATAGAGAGGGGCCCATGAAAATATTATGGCTTAAACTATTGATAAGGGTTAAGTATTTCGGCTAATGTCATGACGTGTACTCATATCATTTTTGGTCTTTCCTAATCATAATTATATGATGGTAGATTAATATAGTCTGATTCGCTACTAATATGAGTAGTTTAATAGTATAAATGGGCTAATGGGGTAAAAAATCTTGAACTATCTCTGCTACATACTTTATTGTAGCATACTTTATTATTCAATGGCCTTTTATGCTAATTATTGTAGCATACTTTATTATTCAATGGCCTTTTATGCTATTTTGGTTAATTAGCATCTACAAACAAAACAAAACATAAATCTAAAAATAAAGTATTAACCATGAATTATGATAGGGCTGTATTGATGGGTACCAGTGAATAACAACTTACCTTTGACTAAACAGACATCATGATCTGTTGGTCACCACCTTCATAAATTTTTTTCTTTGAATGCAACCAAAAGTTAATCAAAATTTGAATTCAGGGTTTCCACTCAGAAAGGGAAAAAATATGAATAATAACTCCTTGTACCAGAATTTGTTCAGGCAGGGGAGGAACCTAACCTAGAGCCCAGTTTGGGGATTGTTGCCTCAGTTGGAAGCATTCAATCGCTGAACAATCAACAGAAACGCACTGGATACAATTTTTACAGACAAGATGGATGCTTCTTCCCGATAATATATGCATATATATAGATAATTTACCTGCATGGAATTTCATCTCCATCTATTCGACTAAACACAAATTCTCTGTATTTACATAATAGTCCAGCTGGGGTGGCCTGAGCAGAATCCGAATCCATGTACAAAAACAGGAAGTTGCTCTCATTTTCTGAGTCTTTTTCTCGCCCTTGAAACTGCTTCTGGATCCCCTGTGGCCTTTGATGGTGGCTCATCATCTGCTCCTGATGATCTTTTGACATGCTAGGGGGTCTTCCAACTCCTCTTCTCAAGGGAGAGGGCTGGTCCTGATCTGATGTTCGTTGCTTGTGGGTGGGCTCAGGAGGAGGAGTGCCCTTCTCTTCCTTCATTGCTGCAACTTTGCCTAAAAGCTGCTCTGTGCTGCGGCCATTGTTGTTGTGGTGGTGGTTGTGACTGTTGCTCTTGTGGGTATGAGAATTGTTCCACGACTCAACCAGTGGGGTGTTGCCGATCGTGGTCTTTTTGGGCTCGGTGTTGGAGTTCTTCTTGGGATCGTTATGAAAACCAGAGCCTTTCTTAGGTTGACTGCTGATTCCAGATGTTTTTCTTTCATCTCCAGCCTTGGGCATCTTTGATCTATTTGGTGCTTCATTTTCAAATTTGTCTTCTGGTTCATTCTCAGGTTTTAGACCTGCAGAGGATGATACTTCAATTGCTTCCTTGGGTGGCTCCTGGGAGTTGTATTGTTCTTCCTTAGTGTTCAATCTGCTGGTGGTTTTGGATCTCGGTGCAGCTCTTGCCCCAACTAATAATGGCCTTGCGTTTCTCTTTCTGCTGCTGGGATTGAACTTGGTGGCATTGGCTGGGGGCCACGGAATGGCCCTGGGGTCCCTTTTTTCTGGTGGATGGGCCTTCCTGTTTTAGCAAAGCTTCTGTCTGGAATATCTTCGCCATCTCATTGTTTGCCAATTCTCTAAGCACCACCGCAGCTCTGTGCTCCTGAGAGGACTTGGGGTAGAATATAAGAGCATTTTTGAAAACCAGAAGCAAATCTCGGAAAAACTCCTGGCTGACAGAGTACGACCCTTCCTCCAATCTTGCCCTTATCATTCCCAAATCCATGTGTTCCCTGATAATGTTCCTGTATTGTTGTTTATTCTGCACAATCACAGAGCCCGCCTTAAGTATCGGTAATAACAGTTTTAAACCAATAAAAAAGCCATGAAATCAATCAAATGGTAAATAGAAAAGCGAGAACAAGAAAAGCAACCTGGCTCTCAAGTTTATGCTTGAAGAGGGATCCAAATTTGTGAGAAGTGATGGCCCTTAAGCATTCCAGAAGAGGCAGCAATTTGCCAGGAACTTTGGGTTCCCTTCTGCTTTTTCTGCTCATTGGGGAAGTTTCGCCTTCCATTCTATCCTCCATATGGCTATCTCCAGAAGACCTTGTATGATTCCAGGCATCTATGAATTCATCAGATTCTTTGTAATGCCCATGCCCCTGCCCCTGCCCCTGCCCTTGCCCATGCCCATGCCGATGCCCCTGCCCGCTTTCGCTTGCATCACGGCTGTTGCTGAAAGCTTTGGTGCCCTGCCTGATTGATATTTCCGCAGGGTTTGCAGAACTTAGAACATCGCTATCCACTGTTAGCCCTTTCTGGCATTCATCTCTAGTACCTTTCAATTCTTTGCCCTCGATATCCATGGATTCCGCACTCTCTTCTTCATTCTGACTTCATTCTGTTTCTGCCTCCACGTTTCGGAATCTGTCGTAGTAGTAGCCGCCGGATTCTTCTTGCCCTGTTTCCTTTTCCCTCTTGGAACGGGAGCCGAGTTTTTCTCAGAGGCATTGGTATCCACAGTACGCAATTCAGATTATAATTCTTTTTTAAATTCTTACTGGACTGGAAAAAAGAATGGAGCACTGAAACCCCATGAAAGATTCTCCGAATTCCACAAGTAAAACACCATTGAAAAAAGATATGGTGAAATTATGTAGCTTAATTTACCTGTATCTCAGAGCGTAGACAGCCATGTAATGCAACTACTGAGTAAGCACAATGTCTGAGCATGCCGCCAATTTTAAGGTACTGAGTCCAAGGGTATCTGAAGCGAAACCGCCCATGACGAGGCTCCCATCTGGCACAGTTGGCCTACAATTCACCAATGCTCTATTGAGTTAACCAGATAGCCTACATGTTACACCTAGAAAATCATATTAACTGCCAGTGTGATTTAATTTGAAGGGACTGATTGCACTGAGATGCTCTGTAGCGGGATTAATGTTCACCTATCAGTTCAACACAGAAATGCATGTAAACCCAAAGTTTATGGATATTGTTTTGCCCTTCTGTGCTGTGAACTTGTAAGTCAAATTTAGAAACTTGAAAAATTATTGGACAAACCAGGTAACTATGGAGGTATACTTGAAAAAACCTGAAAAATTCTTCGTAAATTAAACAAACTGATAAAAAAATAATTTAAAACGTAATTTTTTTTTCAATACTCTGAATTTGGAGAGATCTAAAAGATGATTTACCCACCAAAGATTCTTCGGCAACTTTACAATCTAAAATGGCCCTGTATCCTTCATAGATAGGATCCTCCAATGTTCCTTCAGATTTACCCTCCTCATCTGATGAGCTAATGATCACTTCATCCTCAAAGTATTTTTGTACGCATCCTTCAACATTGAATCATATAGGGGTTATTGAACAAATCTTTGTTTATAATGAGGAGAAAAGCCAGGTATTTACCACGATTTTAAAAGAGTTGCAGAGCTACACTGATTCATACAGGGCTAGGGGTCAAAATAGAAACCAGGTATTTATCAAGATATTAAAAAATTTAAAGCCTCTTAATAACCAAAATGACATGAAAACCACGTATTTACCCAGATTTTCAAAAAGTTTAAAATCTCTTAATAATCAAAATGAAATGTGTAGAACAATTTGTATAAGTCCATCTTGACCTGGTATTTGCTATAAAAATTGCATGTTTAAAAAAAAAGTTCATAATCTTATTTAAACTGCCTCTGGGCACTTATTACTGGTGGTTAGCTATGAGCATCTGGTGAAGGTCCTCCCCTGCCCAAACTGGGAAAAGAACCAGACTGACAAGTAGGCATATTCCACCACCAATTAATATGCTTCCTAAGCATGTTGTATTGAAAATGAGCTTGAAATTGTAAAATTCGTGCAGAGATGACCAAGTGAGATATAAAACGGGTCAATAACATTATTTATTGAACATAAAAAAAATACAAAAATGTAAACCCTGACTCAAACCCCCAGAAATTTACATTCATTAGGGTAAAAGACATGGTAGGTACCGAAAGAAGCAAAGCCGTGTCCAGTGCCTGAGGATCCTTAAAGGTAACGAAGGCCACTTGAGAATGCTCGGTATTCCTGCCAAAAAACAAGATAGATCCCCAGTTTCAATGAAAAACAAAAAAAGGGGGTAAAACTCCAAGACTAAAAATACCTCTGCAACTCAATGTGTGCGATTTCTCCTGAGAAGGAGAAGAAGTCCTGAATATCGCGCTGGCTTGCCCTGAGAGAAACATTCGCGACCTTCAACGTATTCGTCTGCAATGAACGTTTACAAAAATATCAATAAACCGTAGATCTGCAACTTTAAAACGAACTAAATTTGACTTACCGCCATTAGCAGATCTGGAGCCGTCTGAAACAAACGAAAGAATACGAGAAAAACTCGGATTTGAGCGGGAGAACTTGCAGGGGGCGGGTAATTATCATTCACATCAGGGTTCTGTTGGGATTCGATCGTTGGGCTGTTTCTGCATCAAAATCCTCAGTTTTAGGCTTGTGGGGCATCAAAACACGATGGGAGCCATTTCCGGAAGGTCTTCTGCACGACCGCAAATCTGTCTTTTCAGGGCCAAATCGGTTCTCAAGCGGCGACCCTTGATGTTTCCCTCACTCTTGTCGATTTCGCAGACAGTGAGCGGAATCTCTTGCGTCTTCAACTGTGCAATCCTGCGCGCCCTCAAAACTTCCAGCAGCACGCTATTCCGTTCGTCATTCGAATTCTCGGGATTCCTGTCATTCATTCACCCACAGAACCGCACAAAACCGCACAAACCACTCGCCACGTGTCAACATGAATGAAAGGAATCTCACGCCACGTGTCAACATGAGAATGAAAGGGACGACGAAGGTCCCTTTCATAAGAAAGGCCTATCGGCCTAATTAATTTAAAATTTTTATTTACGTTTATATAAGTATAATATAATTTATTCAGCGGAGGTTTATTTTAAAAGTTCAGTATGATGTGTAAAGTCATTAAAGTTGACATTTCTTCACGTCTGCAAAAAAATAAAAATCTAAAAAAAAATTATAATAAAAAATCTAAATAATATCGGTTAATAAACAAATTTGCACCTGAAGAAATAATCTCTCTCGGCTCATCTTAGATCTTAAGATGGATTTATATTAGTTATTTTTAAATTATATATATAGATATGGAATTTAATGTTGAATTTTATGGAAAAAATTTAGTAACAATAATTATTTTACAAGAAATAGGTCAATCCATTAATTAAGAATGCATGCCCATGCAGCGAACATTAGGCACAATCGCTCTCGTTCTTTAGCTATTGTTGAGCATGCAGTGAAAACTAAGCACCATGTTGCTATTGTTGAGCATGCAGTGAAAACTAAGCACCATGTTTGCTTTGAAGATTGAGGGCCATCGCACATGCAGTGAAAACTAAGCACCATGTTTGCATTGAAGATTGAGGGCCATCGCTCATGCAGTGAAAACTAAGCACCATGTTTGCATTGAAGATTGAGGGTCATCGCAAGGATCGATCATTTCTACCATAGTGTACCGCCCTGGGATTTGTGTGACGGGCGCCCGGGCGGGCGCGCACGAGCGCGGGCGGGCGAGCATCATGCGACGGTACGACGGGTCATCGCAAAAAATGCGACGTTTTAGCGAGCCGGTTGCGACGAAAGTCTGAACGGCCGTTAACGACACTTCCAAATGATGCATGGAACGAGTGCGTTGGAGGGAGGTTTATACCCGACTTAGCACGAGGGCGTTGGGAGATGGCCGACGGGTTCCAAGCACATTACAAGGGGTGCGTTACACATATTTTGGGGGGTCGGCTGGAGTGCCACCGCCCACAACACAAGTGATGGCATGTGTATATATTTACATGTGCGTTGGTTCATTTCTCATCATCGAACTTCCCTCTCTTCGCAAGAGTTCAAGGGATAAGTGTGCAGTAAGGGTAGGAGCTACGCATATCTCATGCGTAGCGCTCCAAGAGGCTTATATGTACGGTGGACTTGGAATTATGCCGAAGATTATGCAGTGACAGTTCTAAGGTTCGGTTTTGATGCAGATTTGACAGAGGTTACAGGTGACTTATGGGAGTGCCATCTTTGTACAAAAGAGCATAAAACTATGGTAAAGGTTGTTTGCCTACATTGTAAATTTGTTTAAGTGTTGGCCTTGGATTCTGCCAGGCACACTTGTACTCTATATTGTAAAACGGATATTCTTTATATACGGTTGGGCAGACTCACGTTACGGGGAGTTGCCCCTCCCCTTTATACTTGTTGCAATTGTTCTTGTTGTTTTATAATTGCTAATGGATAATGAATGAGTATGGGTTTTCATTAAGTATAAAGGATAATGTATTTTACTTGGTTGCGAAGAACAAACTAAGTATCAGTTGTGAATTAGGCGTAGTCCGCACACTTGAGTATTGTTAAAAAGAAAAAGTGGGGTGGTGCCGCACCTCGCCGGCACGGTTGGAAGAACACCGTAGGCTTGGGGGCGTGACACATAGGAAGTTGGGAGAGGCTATTGAAATTGAGCAAAAATCTCAACAGGGACTATGGTTGAAAACTGAGTAAAAAAGTTGGATCCCTACCATCTCCTCCTGATCAATTTGTTTTTCCTTTTTGTTTATGTTTATATTTTTCATATATTCTCTCCCTTTATTTACCTGTTTAGCATTCTTCCCCATGATTTTTTTTTATTTTTTTAACTTCCTAGATGTTCCTAGCCCTTTTATATTATAAGAAATATTAAAATTGTAGTATTATAATTTATCAATTATTTATTAAAATTGGTTTATTTTTTCTTTATATCTAATTGTCCTATTTATCTATAAATCTTCCTTCTTTGGCTTCCAGTCAAATTAGGGTTCCTTTATTGAATATTAATACATTTTCACATCAATAAGAATACTCAATTTTGATCAATTTCCCTTCTTTAATTTATTTATAATTTTTTGATAACTGTTCTCCCCTATTTTTCTCACAATTTTAATTTCTCCTCTTGCATATTTATATTATTTATTTAACATTAAATTTATATTTTTTCAAATGTTAACCTAACCTCTTCCCCTCACATTCTTTTATTCTTTGACCTTGACCTAATTAATTTTAATTATTTGTATTCAACTAAAATCCCTCTTAACATTCTTTTGTTAATTAATTTTTATTTCTTTTTAACTGCTAGTTCTAGAATTGGATACATCTTCGCTATTTATTCCTGTGGATGAACCATATTAGAGGGTTTGAAACGTGGACCATCAAAATTATTCTGAAAGCCATTCTAAATAAATTTTATTATGGTTGAAGTTGAATATGGGGATGAAACTATGAAGATTTTAGTTTAAATAAATTAATAAAAAATATATATGATATCAAACATATATTTACCTTTTTATTTAGTAAAGATGATTTATATTGAACAAGGTGACTCTTGTGCTTTAGATTAACAAAAATACTTTCTCATCATAAGTTAGCATCTAAAATGTAGTAGGTAATGAGCCATTTTGAACCTTAGTCATCATCCCAACGAATTATGTATAACTTGGTGATCTTTTACTTGCTTTAGAATTGCCAGCTCATATTTTCTAATAAGTATGAGTTTAAAATGTATGCTTTCCTCTTCCTACATCTCATAACAATACTTGACAATCTTTAGCTAAATAGGACCTTTAAAAGGGCACAATTTTCTTTGGCATGGTCTCATTCTAATCAACATCTACACCATGTTTCGTTCCTTTAAGTTGAAGACTAATTCCCTTGGTATTACAGGGTCATTCTTATATTATGATGTGATAGTAAATATTGTAAATATGTAATGTCTCAAGCTTAACAATAGTGTTTATGTGGAATTAAATATGACAGTCATCATTGAACTTGACTCATAAGAGTAGCGTTAACAATATCCTTATCAAGGCTAGCAATTCATGATAAGTCAAATTTCAAATCATTACCAATTTGTATGTCTAGTATTGTTAAGAAATTTTTGAATAATAAGCACCATTTTGGTCGTTTTACTTTTGTTGAGCATCTAGATTACATTGAAATTTTTTATGGCTTACGATTTTGTAAAGATACCATCAAATATTGGAGGATAATTATTTGAAGGTTGTTATTTCACTAATTCCTTTGGAATTCAATTGAAGTACCTATCCATGTACTCTACATTGCTAGATTTTCTCTAGCTTCCTTTTTTCCATTGCTATGAAAGATGGGTCAAACACAACACACACATCTTTGTTTCGTTGAACATTTCTTCATACCATCCTTATAAATAAAACTCCATAATAAGTTTTCTGGGGCCTCTGATTTTGTGATCTTAGTATTAAGGGTTAAAGGTTCATTCTACCATTATTTCCACATTTCAGTGAGGACAATGCAAACATGCACTTTTATGCTCAACCTTTCTACATTTTTTCTTTGTATTTTATTTTCTTCTATTATGAATTATTCTTGGACTCGGTTGTTTTAACCTAATAGTTTTGTTTTTTCCTCGCCCAAGCAAACATTGTCAAACTAATTGAAATTCATTCATAATTTACATCGTAAAATATCATTTTGAGCATCAACACATAAGACTATAAATATGGCACTGAAAATGTCTCTAAAGCTATTTGACTTATGGTATGATACATTATAATGATCTCTCCACTAGCAAGATCCACATAATGTATTTCAAAGGAAAAACAATTAAACATAAACAACCCATTTTCACTAATATCCAGTAAGAATATAAATATGGTAGTGTACATTGTGTCTAAAGTTATTTGCTTTGTGGTATGGTACACTATAATGATTCCTCTATTAGCAAGACCCCCATAATGTATTTTATAGGAAGAACACTTACACATAAATGACCCATTTTCAGTAAAAGCCAACAAGTGTATGAGATACTCGTCTTTCGTCTTTTCTTTTGTGAAATTCAAGATGAAATATACTACACCAATGCTAATGACCAAACTTAGTGAAATTGAGTAGTAGTGTAAAAGCCATCTCCAATCGACGATGGAAACAATACAAAAATATAAAACCATCATGCAAAGATCATTAAAAAAAAAAAAACTACAGTTTTGTGATTGATATCAATGTGAAACAAGTGGGATCTAAACTAGGTATTAATACATATTGTAATGTGTTGGATGTGCATCTCACTATTCTTCCATGAGCTTTATAGTATATATAGATGTCCCTAATTCTTAGTATGATATTTTTAACTAATTGAACAATATCTTGCAAGCTCTTTTGATATTCTTAAACCATCCAACTTTTTAAGTCATTAAATGAGAACTATATTTGGTTATAAAGATAGAATATTACATGCCTCATATATATCTGATATATAGGTGAAGGCATTTCCTGTAGTGAGGTTCGTGATTGGTGAAATTAATCTTTATTATTAGGAGACATAACCATTGTGTACTAAGATTGAGAAAACTGCTAAAAATACATCACCACTTCACAATAGAATTGAGAAGAGAAAAGAAAAATGGTTAACAGGGATAACTTTGATGGTCAAATATCTAATATGAATAGGCTTTTAAGGCCCTTTTATCATGCTTATTCGAAATACTATGATCCACCTTTAATTGATTGTATTTTGCTAATTTAATGCAATGAAGATATAGAATAGGCTAAAGACAAATAAAACTCTTCCTTAAAGGTTAAAGTCTTTCAAGAAACACATCTTAGATGGGAGGAATAATTATCATTATAGGGAGGCTACTAAATCATTAGAAGCATCACAACTTCTTTACCAAGACAAACATGACGAAGACTGTAACTAATGAAAATAGTTGGTTCCTTACATGAAAGTAAAAGAGTTTCTCTAATGTTGCAATAAGAGTCTCTAAAAGTCTCTAATATGGTTTGGCAAACAATCACGACTAAATTCAATAACTAACATAAATTCAAAATAGATTTAAGTCAAAAACTCTTAATAAAAAGTCCCCAGTTCTAAGATTGTGTGAACAACAAATTGTTGATTGTGGCGACCTTTAAGGATATTATTCTTTTAAAGACCAAATGAAGAGAGTTGTGGAGCATAAGCCAATTGCCTTATTAGGAAGATCCTTTAAATATGCAACAATCCAAGAATGTTGCCTAAAAACCTCTATCTACAAAGGCAAAGTATGCTAGGAAATAAATATCATGCATTTTTTATAAAGTTAGATTTTTTACCACAATTGATGTCATATAAAAAAGAAATATAAGACAATATACTTGCCCAATTAGATGTCAATAAGAGCTAGAATTGAAATGATAAGTAGATTAATGGAATTAAGAAAAAATATGGAAAGAAAACTCACAATCACTAAGGTGGGAGTGTTGAAAAATGCACAAGGCTTTAAGCATGGAGTGACAAGAAAACATTAAAAATGTAAACAATAAAAAGATCAATGTTGAATGAAGTGCTCAACAAAAACATTTAAAATAATAGGTGGTTTATCACCTAAGTGAACAATGAACACATTTATTTTAGAATTTCTATTCAAGATACCAACTTGCAATTATAGTAGCTCTAGCAGAATCTTCTCCATCCAAGAACATGATTCAATTGTTAGTGGGAAAACTTTGACTTGCAATTCTAGATTTCCATCAATATTTATTTCCTACTAAGCATCTAAAGAAGGTAAATTTTTGGTTTGCTAAATAACAAGATTTCTAGAATTGGAGGCAAACTAGCATGTATGGGGAAGTTAATCCAAATATTTAGTCTTGCAAGTAATAATCATGAAGGCACCAAGTATTCAACATGAAGGCTTTGAGGAAGGAAAATTCTTAAAAGATCAATGATTCCAATATAATATGTTTAAAAAGAAAGTAGAGCAACAAGAGATTGATAATTTGGGTGCTTTATTGCAAAATATTCCTAGGTTGTTTCATTGCTCTATTTGTGACAGTGTTATATATATATATATATATATATATATATATATATATAATATATATATATATATATATATAATATTTTGATGAACTATATTCTATGATGAAATAGAAAATTTGTGACAAAAATAAAAATATCAAAAAGTATCACTAATAGGAAGCTTTGGGATGGTATGATATTTTAATTTTCAAATAGGAAACAGTAACAATATTTGTTGTGCTTGAAAATGCAACGACAAAAAACAAGGAAGTGTTTGCGTTCAAAAAATCCTTTCATGCATCCTAAATGGAATACCTCTTTTGAAGCAAACATGTGACCTTACATCCATTAAACACCCACCATTAAATTAAAAGAAGACAAATACAAGAGAAAACTTTTCCTTGTCTGTATTATTTCCTCTATTATTTTCCCAACATTTCACGATTTTTCATGTAAAAGTGAAATATGAATTTAAAAGGAATGACTTGGTATAGTTGTGTTACTTTTATTTTCATATGCAATGGAAAAATCATCTTCTCACACAAGAGTGAAGTAATCTCCTCACCTTAGGGAAAATGTAGGTCAAAAAATGTATTCAATCATTGCATTCACTAAAACCTCTCTAAGAGCAATCATAACACTCAATGTGCACCAAAACCCACATGTTACAATTTTTCCAATGTGCAATCCTATGAAAAATATTTTAAAATGGGTGAAAAAAATAATTTCTTTTGTAATTAGGTAACCTATCCTCTCATACTTGGAGGCAACTCCTCTAATTTGTCACAAATGGAATAAGAATCTTCTCCCTCAAGAATGAGTAAGCACCTCACTCAAGACAAATCAAGGTAGAACACTTAATAAATCCTTGCAACTATTGTCATTTTAATGTGATTATTAGATTCGTTAAAACCACCATTTTGGAAGCAAGCATAACACATTGCATGCACTAAAACCCACTTATTAAAATTGTTATAGTGTGCAATCTTGTGAAAAAATAAAATGGAAAAAAAATTATTGGACTTATGTAAATGAAGAACATGTCCTCTCATGGTGGGAGACAACTTCACTCAGTATTAAAAATTGATGACCCTCTTTCTTAGAAATCAAAAGACCTTTGAACATTGAACACACTAAGAAATCAAAAACCTTGCAATGACATGGAAATAAAGGTCATCTATTGTCACATACCAACCCCTAAATGCCTTATTAATGTTGTGGGGTATCTAGACCCATCCTTCTAAACCACCTTAAGGAAGTGGGGTTATCAAAAAATCTCTTTCTTCAACCACCTGAAAACTTACGTCTAAGACCATCATCATCTTCTACTTGTTGGGAGCTTTCCAACAATATAAAATTCATCTAAATTTGAGCATCAGACACAAAGTTATGGACATTTAAAGAGTTTCCATTCAAATGTCATGTCAACATCCTTACAGTTACACATGAAAATCCTTTGGATCCACATGTCACGATTGTACAACACCATGCCACATCAATTTTCCATGGCAACATGCCATGTTGGAACATTATTGTGTTCCAACACTATCAGGAGGAAAAAATGATAGCCAATGTTTGATCTCCCAATTCTTGACTCCCTTGATATCCTAACAACCAATAGCATGATTCCTTGATAGTCTGAAAGCCATTTCCCAACACCTGATTAATAGTCTATCAACTGATAAAGAGTAATATCCATCTAATGATGTTTCCGTTCACCAAGTCACTACCCCACTAGACAAACAATAAGGCTCTACTCATGACTAATCACTTGATTTGATTGACAAATGTTAATCGGCGAAAAGGGTCTTCATTAAACAATCGAAGTATCGAGATTCGTCAATATTAGTGAATTATAGTTGGGTTACTTGATGCATTTCTTGAGTCCCGACACCCAATACCCTAATAGTTGACAAATCGATAAGTTGGTACCCCAACACTCCTAATGTTGATAGGTTGATTGCAACAAACATAATAATAATTAATAATTAATGAAAAGTTGTAAATGTGTTTCTTATCAAAGAGACAAATCTCTTTATATGAGAGGGCACCCCACCTAGTATTTATAATTGGGCCCCTCATTTGTAACATCATCAATCAATTCTATCATCTTATCAATATATATTTATACAATAAATTTGTGTATAATACATTTTAAATACAAACAAAATGTCATTTGTTTACTATAGTGGTATCGAAGCTATTTGACCCTCTGACCGCTCAATCACTACACAATTCGTTTGTATTCTGATCACCTGGTCAAAACCACATTAGGCTACCTTTATATGATGTAAGTATTGAAATCATGGACACTGTTATACCTCCGTAGATAATTCTAGGTTAGGAATTATGCCAAAGCATCTAAAATGCTTTGTTGGTTTAAAAAAAAAAATGGATGACAAAAGCTCTAAACTGTTTGAATATGCGCAATTCTTAATTGCTTCTAATTAAATAGAAGGGTTGATTCTTCACCTCTAAATAATAATTTAACTTTGATTTAGATGTGTAAGGTTGAAACTTTAGAAACTATATGATTTTTAAACATCAAACAAATTATCTAACCATCATATATAGTGGATGTGTGTAAAATAATTTTACAACCAAATAATATATGTTAAGAAAATTAAGGGAAGATGACAATGTGTTGATGTAGAGGAGTTAAACAAATGGGCAGTTTAATCAAATAATCTTTGTAATATATTATAACTTCATGGGGAATTTCAAACAAATTGAAACTCAATATTATCTTACCCAGAACTCCCATAAACTTCAAAATGTATGCAGATAAAATAGAGTGAAAATAATAACAAAGAAAGACTTATAGGAACACAATATGTTTTGAAACGAATCCAAAATCCTTTTATTGTTTCATAAATAATTTTGAAGGATACAAGTCTACTCAAAATTCTATCACAATGGTTCAATCATTTCTAAGTACTTATAGAAAAATATTACATCTAAGATCGGATTCCAAACTAAATACATTTACAAAATAATACCTATTTTGAAAACACAAATATTTCTAAATATAGAGGAAAAATAGGAAAATAAAATTGCTTAAGCTTTCTGGCACTGAATTTGAGGTTGCTACTGATGACAGAGACTAAAAATCTATTGTTTTGTTTTTATTTTTTCTGATTATCTCTTCACTTCTTCCTCTAAACTTGCTTGTTGTTGCTAAAAGCTTCAAAATTACTATTATAAAACCTGTTTTCTAATTCAATCAATGAGTAAACATATTTTCTCCCATCTTTCCTCATCTGGAATGGTGGCTTTGATTAACTTTCTGTAAGTCTCATCGACTTCAGTGTACTTCTGAAAAGTGTGTTTGGCTACAAATAAATGTTTGATTTCAGTTGAATCAACAAGTCAAAATTCAAACCCTCAATGAAATCCTTCCCTCTAATAGTCCCTCTGATTTTGGAAAATTTTTCTTTGTCTCTGGATAATAAATACAACTTTTGCTGGTATTTTTCAAGAGTAATTAGTTTATCTCCAATTCCCCTTAAACCTAGCAGTCCCTTTTGATGCAGCACATTAAACTTTCTATGAAACTTTTGGAGGCTGGCTTCTAAATTGTGCATTTGTTTTCAAGTTGTAGCATGAAATTCCTTTTGTTGTGAATCTTTCTAACCTCCAGAATTGTTTTAGTTTTGTCATATATGTCATATTCTTCAAGCTTGTCTTTTGCTTTTGAATTCAAAATCCTAACTAATGTTTTTGCATCTCCTGGTTTGTTACCCAATTCTTTCTTAACTTCATTATTAATTCCTTTGATTTTTCTAATAATGTTTCCTGTTGAAACATAATTTCAATTGATGGCCACAAATTTGTCATGGATTCATTTATGTCTTTCCATATGTTTTCTTTGGCCTGTGCAAGTGTTTGAGAAATTGTTGATTCATTTTCCAAAG
Source organism: Pinus taeda (assembly GCA_000404065.3). Lineage (NCBI taxonomy): Eukaryota > Viridiplantae > Streptophyta > Pinopsida > Pinales > Pinaceae > Pinus > Pinus taeda. Next base: position 19,403 of record APFE031333565.1, read on the forward strand.
TGTCTATTCTTTGAGTCAACTTGTGACTCTTTTGGATTTCTACCACATATGCATTGTCAATCTCAATTTTCTGTTCTTGGAGGTTATGAAGTTGTGCTTTCATTTTCTCAATTTCTTGTCCCTTTAATGATAGATCTCCCATGGCCTTGGCTAGATCAGTTGCTGGATCATTGGACTGTATCTCTTTTGTTGTAGTAGTTGCTGAAGTGGAAGCCCCTACTGTTGAAATACCTGTAATTGGAATTGTTGCTAAAGGAATAACTGCTGCTTGAGTTGCTTGATGTTCTTTCTCCTTTAACAAAGTTTATAATTTTGTCTCAAGCTTTTGTATCTACGTGTTTTGTTCAATTATAATTTTGAACATGTCCTCTTTTTCCTTCTTTAGTTCACCAATCTCTTTAGTCTGAGGATTTTCAATAGTAAGAAGTTTTAATTGTTTTCTCAATGCCGAATGTCAACATTTTTCCTCTTAATCATTTCCAAAGCAATTTTAACATTGTCGGGATCATATCCCAATTTATTTATTAGATCCTCCAGAGATTTTATCTTCGTATCCTTTGCTAGAGAAGAAATATTTTCCATCTTTAGCTCAGACTGAATATTACTCAATGAAACTTGCAACTTAGATTTTTCCATGGTTGAAATGGTTAAAGATGAATTGATCATTTCCCCAGCTTGTTTATGTAAATCAATCTAGTCTTTAGGATGAATCTCCTTTGTGTCAAAGGAAAAGAATGATTTCTTATAGTCTTCGTCAATCTTGGGAAATGGGATTTTAGGTTCAAGGAATGCCATTTGCATCATCCCATTTTAAGTGTCAAAGATAGAAAGTAATCTGTGTTGAGAAGTTGAAGTTTGTTTCCAAAATTCTATATAATTGGTAGCCTTTAATTCTTCATTTTTCCTTTTGATTTCCTTGTACCTAGCAGAAATGCTTGGTTCAGTCTGACCAAGGGCTAATTCTCATGTTTGGGATGTTTCGACCCTGTAGAAATTTCTTCATTTCGAGGAAAGGTAGTAACATGAGGACATGTCAAGACTAGTGTAGTATGCATGATTTCTTCTAGAAAGGATTCCTCAAGAGGATTCTTTTTCTTCTTCTTGTACATCACAAACTCTATTTGCTGATTTTTTGTGACTAAAGGGGAAATAGTTTCCCTTACTCTCTTTGCATGTTTTTCTTGGGGAACTGGAGTTTGAGATGTTGTAGGAGTAAAAATCTTCTCTTCTACTTCTTGCAATGTGTTCTCTTGCCACTCCTCCTGATTCATATACTACTCAATCTCTAGTCTAGGAGTATGAGCATAAGGAGTAGTTTTATGTTCTACCCTTAGCTTGGAAATAACCCCCAAGGGATCATAAGACTGAGAAAACGCAGTTTAAATTTCATTTCCTTTAAGAGAAGATATTCCTCCTTTGTTGTTGTTCTGGCATTACAGACGAAAGGTCCAACTTGAGTTTTGATTTTAAATTGGAACTTTTTCTTAGCTGACACAAAGTGCAGGTCATCCATATTTATCATCTGCATGATGTATTCCAGTGCAAAAATTCTGATAGGTACAAACTTTGGCAACCTGTATGGAGGAAGCTCACAACCATATACTCTAATCTTTGTATAGTTTTGGTATAGATACCAATCTCCTGCCTTTGTTTATTCACTAAGATGAAGAATAATTTTAATTTTAGGAGAAATTCTAAGGACTAGATCGTTATTAAGTAAATAAGAAACTGTGTATAAAAACTGATATGTGTAGTCACTGAAAGAGAATTCATTTGTATTTTTCCTAACCAATGAGGTCCAACGAATCATAGATTGTGAGTTTCCCTATTCATCTAAATTTTGCAGTGGAATTGAAAGCCTATATGACTAATAGAACAAAAACATATATATAAGGATCGATGAATGTTTGAAGGCCCCTTCTGTAGAAAACTTCATGAACTGATCATGGATAGTCTGTGCTAACAATTCATTGTAATTGAAGATAATAGAAGGTTTGTAATATTTAGAAAATACTCACAAAAACCCTAGGATGATTTCATCAATCCATTGGTTAGATTGATAACCTAACAAACAGGAAATTATTGAAATTTATTGTTTGGTCATCTCTGGAAACATTGAAGCCAGGTAAGGTGGATTAGTTCTAGGTAATTCAACATCTTCAAGTAGGAAAATCTAAAAAAATCTTAGCTCGTTGAGGGAAGGTGAGATTTTTGTAGAGATCCATGAGGGATTCTACAGAAAAAGGATGTGATCGAGTTGAGGATTCAATCTGTAACATTTGACAAATGGATTGGGCTGTACTGTAAACATAATATCATTATTTTGTGCAACAACAACCCTTTGGCGGGGAATATACCTAAAATGACACCATGACACAAATTCGGGGAAGGGGCGAGTCTATGGGAATATGAATTAAGGAAGGAAAGAATCCCACAATGATCCGGATTTAAACAGGAACACAACAAATTACAGAGATAACCATAAACACAAATATGTAGTGGAAATAATACTTCATTTCATTAATGTAAAATACTAAGATATGCTTACAAACAGAAATGGAAATGAACCAACTACGGCGATGGTAGCTTATCTCTGAGAAGAGATGTGGTGGCTACATGCCTCTGAACTGTGTTACAATGAGGCTCGAAGGCCTATTTATTGTTGAGAAATAATGGAAAACCCTTAACATCCCAAAAATTAACCCTAGAAGATGAAACACCAAATTGTGGGCCTCGTTTGGGTAAATTGGTACATCAATCTCCCGGGGTTGTAGCTTTGGCATACGATCTCTGTTTGACATGTACAATAGCTCGTTAGAAAAATCTATCCAAGAACTACCACTTTGGGAAGGGCAACATTAGTGCATGGACCCATGTTGCCCCTAGATTTCCCAAAAAACGTCGTTTAGGGCCTCAAAACGGGTCCGGAAGTTCAGGACCAGAAAAACTGCTAAAAATAGTAAACTGTGCTACAATTTAGGAAACTGAAAAAACTGAAAGAGACAGTTGTCGGGGTCCAAATGGGATAAGTGGGTGGCCACTAACATCCACCTAGATCATTCGTCCCCCCTAGGAAGCAATGATCCCCATTGCATTGAGTTCCTCCTTGAGATGAGGAAGCTTCTGCTGAGCTGGGTCTCTAGTGAGCTGTTCTACAGTATCTGATGTGTCCAGAAATAGTGGGAAGCATGGTCGAAGATGGTCCACATTGAACACTCGGTGCAAGCGAAGGAATGGAGGAATGTTGTGCTTCAAAGCACTATTGCCCATAGCCTTGGTACTGGTGTAAGGACCATGTTGGAGTGGTCTGAGTTTCTAATGGGTTCTGGTAAGGCGTTTTCTCTGCAGATGTAACCAAACTTTGTCGCCCACCTACAACTTGTGTGGTACCCTGTGAGTGAGGAGAAGTTGTTCCTGTGTTCGGTCATGACTGTATCCCTTTTTTGTTGCTACTGCATGGAGGAACCCTTTGCGGGGGTCATGGATGTAGCAACAATCTTCGCCTTACTTTGGGAGCAAACCAAACAAAAAATGAATTTCCTAGTCTAGGAGATGAGCTTGTTGCCTTTCTTGGCAGTGATCAAAGAGGTGGCGGTAGGTGGGGCTACCTCTGGTATCCTGTATAATGAATTATCCAAAGAAATAATGACAACACAAGGCCTTGACTCATACACAACATGTCGCCTCCACAAGTATGGTTGGCCTAATAGTACATTGCAAACATCCAGAGGTGTAACATCACACAATACCTCATCTATGAAGGGCTTGATGCTATAGGGAAGGAGGCACTGCTAGCGAACTTTGAGATCTCGTCCTTCGTGAAGCCACCCGATACTGTACGGCTGCGGGTGTGGTGTAGTTGGTAGGCCCAACTGCTTCATGACCTCTACTGAAACGAGGTTCTTTCGGCTGCCACTATCGACAATGAATTGTAGTGGCGAACCCTTCACCCACATCTATGAATGGAAAAGACGCTCCCCCTCCTCTGGGTCTTCGGGCTCATTCTTCTGGATCTTGGCAGTGGCAACAATGACGCTAGGCTCCGCATCAATGATCTGCTTCCCTTTTCCATTCCCCTTATCGGGTTCTGACTCAATGTCGGAACATGTATCTGATTCTAAAGCCTTCAACTCGACCACTAGCGACTGCTTGGTCCGACACTCACTTGTGTTATGAGTGGGACTGTTGTGGAACTCACACCACTTTCCTATGTCCTTCTTTGGCTTCGTGGTGTTGTTCTTTTTTTGCGGCTTCGAAGATTTTTCTTGGGTCACCCCACCTTGGCTTTGTCCTTTGGGCTTCAGATTTGCAGATCCAAAGTCTCATTTTTTCTGTTTGAACTTTTGCTCGATTTTGAGAGTGTATTGGTACGCCGTGCCGAGCGAGGAGATGTTCAGGAACTCCATATCTTCCTGGATGTATTTGTGTAGGCATCCACGGTATTTGAGTACCAGATGCAGCGCAGAATCTTTGATACCCAACTATGTGCGAAGGGTATGAAAAATGTTGGTGAATCTTGGCACATCTTGGTCCCTTCCATGTTGCAGCGTGGTCCACTTTATGTATTTGTCCTCATAACTTTTGACAAGGTAATACTTCATTTCATTAATGTAAAATACTGAAATATGCTTAAAAACAAAAATGGAAATGAACCAGCTAGGGCGATGGTAGCTTATCTCTGAGAAGAGATGTGGCGGCTACATGCCTCTGAATTGTGTTACAATGAGGTTCGAAGGCCTATTTATTGTTGAGAAACAATGGAAAACCCTTAGCATCCCAAAACTTAACCCTAGAAGATGAAACACCAAATTGTGGGCCCTGTTTGGATAAATTGGTACATCAATTTCCCGGGGTTGTAATTTTGGCATATGATCTTTGTTTGATGCGTATAGTAGCTCATTAGAAAGATCTATCCAAGAACTACCACTTTGGGAAGGGAACATCGGTCCATGGACCCATGTTGCCCCTAGATTTCACAAAAAATGTCGTTTAGGGCCTCAAAATGGCTCCGGAAGTTCAAGACCCGAAAAACTGCTAAAAATAGTAAACTATGCTACAATTTAGGAAACTAAAAAAACTGAAAGAGACAGTTGTGGGGGCCCAAATGGGATAGGTGGGTGGCCACCAACATCCACCTGGATCACACAAGGTCAATTCATCATTGAGGCCAACGAATTTCTGTTTCATCCAGTTATGTAACTCATACAAATCAAATTCACATTGTGTCTCTGAAATCTTGTACTCTTGGTCCACTAATGGAAAATGGTCCAGGTTTATCACAAGTAGGAGAATGGGGTTTTAATCAGTCATTTTTTGTTTTGCCTTCGAAGAAGACATTAGAAAGAATACAAGGACATGAACTGATGGTTACCAAGTAATTGGTCAACTTGCAGGTGTTGTATGCTGGGTTGTTCTACTGAGGTTGTACTAGAGGTTGGTACACAAATTTCCTTAATAGAATGTGTAAATGTGTAATAGGGAAACTATGGGTTTATTATATAAAGAGGGGAATTAACCGTTTATGGGATTTGATATGGGTGTGGGATAATTATGGCGACAACGGCTACGATTGGGTAACAGATTTAGAATTATGTAATGGGTAGGAGACAGGTGGCAGTGGCAAAGTGGATATGGCAAGAGTGGAAACGGTCAAAATAGGCGTAGGCAGTTTTGGCAACGGTCGTTGACGGATTTCATGGGGGGGTGGTAAGTTGTTTTCAGGGGTGGGGTCTGAATAGCTTCCATGCTCAACACGTTGCATATATAGTTTGGTTTAAAACTGTTTTTCGGACCGCCCCCCACCCTTCCCCCCTCAGTTAAATGTCAGAGTGGCACGGGGGGCGGGGGGGGGGAACTGACTTCTCCACTGCTGATCGGGCCGATAAGATCGTGATTGTTGATTGTTGCTCCCGTGATATCACAACACGACAAAGCTGTTGTTTCCATTTAAAACTTTATCTCAACTTTACCAAATACATATAAAAATCAAATAATCTAATATCCAAAGTGTTAACTTAATAAAATTTAACTTTTATGAACCTGATAGTGGCATTTAAATTTGCATCGCTAATTTTATTCTTTTTCTAGGGATTTCATTTCTTTATTTTTTATTTTTCTCAATATTTTTCATTTTTTCAATTTTATTTTTTTATCCCTTTTCATTTTTATTTCTTTCTTTTTTCTTTATATATATATTTCTTTTATTTTTTCTTTATTTCTTTCTTTTTCATTTTTTTTGACATATAAATGTAAAAAATGCATAATAATGTTACAACAGAAACATCTTTCAAGAAATTAAGGGATTCTCATAAATCTAATTTGGAATTATTATAGAAAATGAAAGAAATTAATATAAAACCATTGAAGCTCTTTGAAACACCATATTTAGAACCTACAATAGAATTTGGCATTGACATGAAAGAAACTAACTGTGAAGAATGTTATTACTTGGAAAAGGATTTTGAACATGTTGACTTAGGAACTCCTTAGGGTGAATAGATGAGACTTCAAAGACTAATATAATAAACAACAACCAAAAATTTATAGAGAATGCATAGAAGAATTTAGCAGTGATGGAACACCCACGAGTAGATACTTCGAAATAAAAAAATTGAAGATTGACATATGAGAGACTGAATGACATTGAATCTATGACAAGTTTCCAAAGTTATAGAACTGAAATACGAAAGAGCATGATAGGTATCGAAACCCACAGTGAAAAAAATTGTAAACATGTAATAACCAATAACAGAGATGGCTTTGAAATCAACCATGTAAGTTATAGGGATGAAAACTTGGAAGTGGATGGTGAAGAGGGAGATCAAAATAAGAAAAATGATACTACTTTTAATTGAGGCATTGAACCCAAAAATAGATTTAGTAACTAGACACAGTGATTTAGCAATTGAAATTGACGATGAAATTGTTATGGGGGAATTCATTCCAATTTTCTCAAACCTTACCATGGGATAACGGAAAAGTGCTAAACATGCTGAGTCAATTGTGGGCTAATGCGATGAAAGGGAATTACCATTAAGGTGTGATCGTCTTTACAACCCAAATACTATTCTATCCTTTAGAGGATTCCTTGTATATAGTGCTCCCAATGAGCGTTCCAATAAACATATTGATCTATGGGTGTGGAATCCTTTTCTTGGCATCACGAGTCTATTTATGTCAACTCCAATCCATTTTTTTTTGTTAGATTTCCCTATCACTGTCAACAACTCTCACAATGAGGGATTTGTTTTGGTGAACATGTGAAGTCCTTATACATGGAACTCTATCAGACTTCCCAGAATGTCAAGGATAACTACCCTTGTTGAGTGTTGCATTGTGGTGGACGAGCATGATGTTATTAACAACAATGTTCAACTATCAATGTCTTACAAAGTGGTGGCGCTCGAATGGGGTCGTAATGGAAGCTTACCAAGTATGTGGAAATCTACAATTCTGGTCGAAGAAGATGGAGGACATCAAGATTCCTTTGCAATATAACAATAATTAGAATGCCACAATGAATGTACTGAGCATCATGCAACATGGTTTACTGCAATGATTCATTCTACTTCATGGGGAAAGCCCATGGGGTACCTTTGAGAATTGTTGGTTTCACAATCCCATCGAACACCATTGGAGAAAACAATATGTTGTCCATGCTTCTTGCATCCTTTTCAGAATTGGTACTTAAACAGGGATTGGTTGGGTTATTGACTTGATTTCTCACCTGTGGTGCATGACTACTATTCGTCACAACATGATGCATACGGTTGAAACTTGACTAAGTTAACGAGGATGACAAGGATATTGTGAACATGTGTCGAGAGATTGTTAAGCTCGCATATTTTAGCCACACTGATGAATATAAAGAAGGGACATGACTGTACAAGTTAAAAAAATATATTAAGAATAAAAAAATAAAAATATAGAACATTAGATTAATAAACATTAAAAGTTACTTTATTAAAATATTATAATTTACTTTATTAAATTATAAAGTTACTTTATTAATTTTATAAAGTTACTCTTTTTTCTAAGCTAAGATTGTATTGCCACACAAAATCAATGTTTTCAGTACATAGTTCATCCAACACTATCAACCATCTTTATGGCAGATGGTCTCAATCTAATAATTGGAAAACCAAATGTTTTTCACCATCTGCCTATAGAGTAATTAGTCCAAAACTACAAAAAGTATAACATTTGCAACTTAATTAGATTATCTACAAAGTCATCATACCACAAAAGATGACCAATATGCATAAATAAACTAGGATTCAAACGAAGTAGTTGGAGTCATATCTCTCGCACTAGATCCTGGGGGAGTAGGTGAAATGGTCATGCTCAGGATATATTGCTCAATTTGAGCTAGGTGAGCTTCCATCCTTTCCATATAGAACCTCATATTTCTTTGATCTCTTTTTACATCCACAACACTGGCGAAGATATTATACTGGTCTATTTGTTTTTTAATCAAGATCCTTCCAATCAAAGTTTTCATTTTCAAATAAAGAAATAATGTTTGAAGATAGCGATTTTTTCGGCCCACAGTGTGGCCAGGTCAAAAATAAGTTGCCCAAATTCCTCTAGTAACTCAAAGTCATAAAGGGCATGTCTATCTCTAGAAACCATGTTTCCAAGGGTCTAGATTTCACTTTTAATCTCCTCAAGGATCAATGATTGAAAAGGCTCACTAGTCTCTTGGGTTTGTTGATGGGCTCAATTATGGCCCTAAGGGCCTTGCCCGCCCCCTCCTCCTCTTAGCTCCTCATGCGCTAGCGTTACATGGGGGTTGGATGACAAGGGTAAACCATGGTATTACCAAGAAACAAAACACAATAGGAGAGACACACTAGTTCAAACACCAACTAGGCTCGAAGAACAAAACTCCATAGAGAACTGACATGACTCGTATCATCAACAAAGCAACAATCCAGGGCAAGTAAGCAATAATTCACACAAACCTAGACCGCCAAAGCCAAGAAACCTCCCCAACTTTTGTAACTAATCTTTGGATAACCACGGTCGGCCCAAATAAATATATCAATCCAATAAACAAGCCAACTTATAATGCTACAACTAGGAATAATAATCAAACTTCCATACCCAACTTTGTGAAGTAATGCAGTAGAAAGATTATGATAACTGAGGTATTTTTAAAGTTACCAGGTGAGAAAAATGTTCCAAACCTTGCATGTAGGAGATAATTCCTGCTATCAAAAGCGCAGAATTGCTTGTGACAAACTGACCCCCGTACTTCGCTGCCAACTCTTGCATTGGGCTGCCATCTCTCTCCCCTGTCATGGAGCCTCTTAAAACCATAGTGTGAAATATGATATCCCCACTAATAAGGAAATCCTCACAGAGGCTTTGGTTCACTGAGATCTTACTCTAGATTAGCAAGTTACTGGAAATTCCAAACAAACCAAAAAAATACCTTTTTTCAATCTGCCAACTTCTTAGAATACAATCTAGAACCTTCTAACTATGGCAACATACCACTTCTTAGTTGGGCAGTCGCACGACCAATATTATCGCTCCCTCCTTTGATAACAATTGGTGACCCTCCATAAGGCCACATCAACATAACTATGTATGTCTCTATATGCATGGGGGTGGTGATGCCATCCCTAACCTTTAATGTTGTTCATACCTCGGGTTGATGGGCTTGGTTACCCAAACCACCAAATTCCTCAAGCAGCGCCTCCATCGGGGGATAATTTACTTTATTAATATATAAGTAAAATACATAATAAATTTAAATAAATAAATAAAGTAGTGGGGTCCACAAGGAAGAAGATTAACACTATGTTGAAAAATGCAGCAAGAAAGTCTCAGTTTGATTTTGCCTTGATCACATTGAGAAAATTCGAATTTCCACATCAATGGACAACTTGGATGTATTTCACTTGTGCGACATGGCTTGTGTCACCCAGTTTACTCAGTAAATTTGAGTTAGAGGAGTTAGAGTTCAATTATGCATGTGTGATTGCTAATTTGTAGCAATCAAGGTCAGTTATTTCAAGTTGTTTTCAGTTAAACTAGTTCTAATTGTTCGAGGAACTAGTGGAAGGTCAGTTGTGCAGTGAAACTTCAGTCTAACTCAATGATCATCTAGTTAACTAATTAATCAACCCAAAAATATCTATTTCATGAAAAGAATTCAAGTTCCTTAGTTGTAGTGTAGATTCCAATGCAGTGTAAGATCAGTTGTAGAATAGTCTTGAGAATTGCACCATCATTTTGGAGGAAATCCCTAAATAATAGGGGCCTAATTTCCTCAGGAATTGCGCAAGGAAATAGGGGCACAAGCCGAGGAAAAAATTGATTAAGTCTGGGTCAGAGCTTCTCAATGAGCAGAGAGATAGGTTATTCACTTGTAGGTTGTGCTTAGTTGAGAAAATAAATTGTAATACATCTCTATTCATCAAATTTATGCAAGCAAGCAAAGGAGTTTTTAGCAGATTTCTTTCCCCTAGAAAAGTACTATGTGCATGTGTTTTATTTCTCATTGCATGTTTGTGATTGATGTTCTAAATTGTGAATTGAATTCCGCAGAGCAGTAGAGTAGGTTTGTGTCTTATGATTTTGATTAAAATTTCATGAGCAATGGAAAATCTACACCATAATTTATACACACTGACATAATGAAGTTAAACTATAAAATAGATAAGTGGCGATGCATCTAGAAATAATCTTTCTCATTATGCTTTGAGGACAAAGCATCCTTTAAGAGAGCGGAAATGTAACAAACATAATAATCAATAATAATCAATGAAAATGTGTAAAGTTGTGCCTTATCAAGAGACACATATTTTCATATGAAAGGGCACCCCACCTAGTATTTATAATGGGGCCCTCATTTGTAATATCATCAATCAATTCTATCATATTATCAATATATATTTTTACAATACATTTCAAATGCACATAAAACATTATTTGTTTACTACACCGATACTCCATCATTCTAATAGCATGGAGTTTCGATCCCTGGTATTCACATCATCCACTACCACACATATTTCCATGTTGACCACCCATATCAGCATGCCATGTCGACATCATGTCATCATGCCACATGATCAAAGACCTGCCTTTGTGCCATGTCATCATGACATGTCAACATGCCATGTTGGCACCATGTTATCATGCCATGTCATCCAAGGTATGCCTTCATGCCACATTATCACAACACATCATCCCTTTGAGGATCAAGCCACCGAGCCACCTGTCACTAAGGAAAATCTATAAGAGTTCCTCAACCTCTTGCTCGATCTAATAAAAAGGCATCAACCAATGGGAAAATTCCCGCCTTCTATCTTCGTCATTTGAAAAAAAAATTAGGGTCTATCATTATTCAGTGTCCATGATGGTGATTGTTTGATGTGCTATTTGGTACCTAATACTCTAACATATTGATACTCCTATGTGTTAGAAAAGTGTTGTGATTGATGTAAAATGTGGTTTATGGAGCATATCTTAGGAAACTACATGCGACATATGAATTTTGCATGTTGATTGTATGTGACATGCAAGGCATGCATGTGATTTGCATACGATATGTGGAGTTTGCATGTTGATCGCATGCGGCATGCATGTGAGTTTCATGTGACATATGGAGTTTGCATGTTGATTGCATGTGACATGCATGTGAGTTGCATGTGACATGCGATGCTTACATGAAGGCCGAGACTAAAAACAATTGCAACATGAGTAAACTGATTGATCAATTAAAATCACAGAGAAACAACAATGAAGCTTAACAATTAAGACAAAATAGAACTAAAGTTTAAATAGACTGAAGAACACAAAGATAAACTACAAATCACTACAACAAGTGAAATGAAGTATCATAGCATTAGAGTGACAAAACAGAATTGAATTAAACTAATTGTTCACTTTGATTAAATTTTCTAAGTAATTTAACAACAAGAGAAGACAAAGATTAAAGAAATTGAAGACACTAGTTAAGACAAAGCATAACCAAAATTATAACATGTTGTTAAACTACAAATTAGGACAGACTGACATGTAAGTCAAAACAACATCACTTCAATAGAGTTCAAGATATTGAATAAGAATAAAATTCTGAATATTAATAAGAAAAGTACATGAAAAAAAGAGGATCAGAGTGTTTAATTTATTGAATATGAAAAAAACAACAATTAATTTGAAGCATAGATCTAAAGTAAAACTAATGGCTAAATCCAGAGATAGGAAATCAACTAAGTAAAGAAGCAGTTCTGAATCTTTATAAGCAACAAGAGGGTATGAGAAGATATACATGATTAGTATTCGAGTTATGTGAGTATTTTTGAGCTTAATAGAGCAACGAATATGTGATTTTGTGAGCAAAAAAAAGAATTTATTTATGACATAGAATCCTTTATAATCGAAGTTTGTTAATTATATGAAAGAAGGATTTGTAGGGTTGTGTGAGTTGGTACTTGCATAACAGGGAGTTGGTGCTTCCTTTAGTTGATGTTGATAAACAGGGAGTTGGAGATTCCTTCAGATTGGTTTCTAGAAAATCAATAATTTGGTGCTTGCAAAGAAAAAGAAGGATGGAGCTTTCTATAGGTTGTAGCCTACACAAAAATTGATGTACCTTGAAGTTGGAGTTTTATTTTGCATCATAATCAAAAGGTTTGGCGGTTTTCCCAATTGGGTTTCCACGTTAATATCTTGCGTTTAGATTTATCATTTTGGTGTATCATTATTCATTATTGTGTTGCTAATTATTTTTAATTTGAGCAAAGAATTTTGAAATTGTCAAAATATTGATTCAAACCTCCCGCCCTCCCTCTTAGTATTTTCCTAGTTTCTAACAATTGGTATCAGAGAAGGTTCTTTCTCAAATAGTGTAACTACTAGAAGGTAGATTTCAAGGATAATGGCTAACCAGGATTGGATTACCCCAGGTGGAGTACCATTTTTTAATGGGTCAAATTATACAACCTAGAAGGTAAGAATGAAATTCTATTTGTTGGACATTGATTTGGATGTATGGTTGTTTGTAGAATATGGAATGAAAAACAATGAGTATAATGTAGAAGCTAAGGAGGCAATATTGAAAGAGTTGCCTTAAGTTAAATTTTGAAAAGTGATTTCTTATGAGACTGCAAAAGAGATACGGAATGAGTTGTAGTACATCTATGATAAATATGATCACACTACATGTGATATCAAGAAATCTTCTTTGAAGGGTGAAACACACAATGGTTCAAAAAAGATTGAAGATTATGAATAAGAGAAAGAAAAGGATTCCCCTGTATCAAATGGCCAAGTTGTTGATCATCACTCAAAAAATACTAAGGAGATGCAGTTTACAAGTAAGTTGTTGTTATGCTATAATTATAGAAGAATAGGTCATCTACCTTCTAGATGTTCATATGTAATTTATAATGAAAGAGATCATTATACATCTAGTAGTAGTGGAGAAGGAACTACATTCATAACAATAGCAAATATGGATATTACTCAAGAATATAATGGGTGAACCTCTAGTAGTGAGGAAGAAATAATACCTCATGTGTCTACAGAAGAATCCTTAGAATCAGAAAGGGAAGAAGATATTGAAGAAGATTAAAGTGAAATAGATTTTGGATGTGAATCTAGTAGTTCTTCTGATGAATTAGAAGATCTTTGATGAAAATATCCATTTCAGAATAAAACTTATATCTTCTTTTGAATATATTAAGAAGCTTACAACCACAAATAAAAAACTAGAAGCTGAGATAGTTTCGTTAAGACATGATTTATAAAATGTAAATGATCAACTATCTCAATATCAAAAGCTTGAAAAGAGTACTAAAATCTTGGATGAGATTCTTAGTAGCCAAAGATTGGTGTCATGTGAATAATGATGGAATAAAGGGGAGAAGACTTCATGGACAAGTGTCATGGTCAAAGGGATCAACAATGATGGGCTTCTCATCTCGAGTGTATATATGTGGAGAGGGAGCAATCTTGGATGCTTAAGTTACCAACTCGACCTTTGTTTTTTCCACCACTCTTATGTGTATTTTACTTTTTCTTGAATTTTCTTTGTATTATTGCTCGTAGCTCAAAGGGTTAGAGCTTGATTTTTATGATGTATAACAACTTTTACCCACTTAATGATGAGGTAGCTCATTTCCCATAAAGGGGTTAGGACATGAAATGGTTCTTTATCATAATATGAATAGCAACATGTGCTCAAGAACCAGGTGATGGCCATAATGAGTAAGGTAGAGCTCATTTAGGCCTTTTCCCACATGCTAATGTGTATGTCCCAACCATATTTTGAATTTTGAACTTCTTTTGTTTTTTCTTATGGCCATCATATGCTTTTTCTTATTATTTTAGGTGCATCGGCCTCCCAAGACAAAGTTCCAGGCCCTACCTAGGTGTGAGAATGTAAGGTGTCAAATCCCAGAGAACCAATAGTTAGTTGAACCCGAAGAAGATAGGTTTAGTATATGGTTTATATTGTAATATGGAAGTGGTAAGTATGGAATAGGGAGATATGGGACTACACTATCTCAATCAAGGTTTCCCAAGTAGTGCCTCTCCTATACCCATTGTGCCATTATGGGAGACCCTATTAGACTAGGATGAAAGATTAACCACCACCCCCCCCCCCCCCCCCTATTTTAAGGTGAGGGAACAAGATCACGATTAAAACCCCTCTTCCTTCTAGGTCACCCCATAATCCATGTCAAATGCCTAAATACAAACAAACATAAGCACCTGATTGAAAAATGAATAAGTATCTGTTGATCAGAAGCCCACCTTCCAACATGTTCTCTTGCCAAATGGGCGAGGAAACATATGATTGATGTAAGTGACGAAGATATGAATGACATATTGTCATCCACTATTAGTGGTTGTCATGGCCTGCTGGTTGGTCGACTGGAAGAAATGATGGGAGACAAAGTTCTCCTATGGTGTCATCCACTTTTGGTGTGTAACACACACTAACCCCAAATTTCCTTGGATTTTCTCAAGAATTTGATTAATAATGATGAATGTTGTGGGGATATCATTCAATATGAGAATACATTCTTCTAGAGTGACACCTTCTTTATCAAGTCGAAATGCTACAGTTTTGTTTGATATCAAAACATGGAAGAAGCAAATCTTATAGAAGGTTAATTTCAAGGCTTTAATTTGGTCAATCATACTTTGTAATTTACAATCTTTGGGGAGTGTTCCATGCACCAGATGCTCGATTACTAACATAGAGCCTACCATCACTACCAAATTTTCTATTTTTGCTTCTTTTGCCAGAGATAGACCTTGCAACAAGCGATATGTTTCAGCTGGGTTGTTTGCAAGTTTGCATAACCATAACTATACTCTATTTCCATTTTTTTGTGGTTCGTTATAACTCCCGCTCTCACTACCCCTAATTTATATTATAATTTAATATTAAAATACAATGTTTATTTTATCTATTTTTAATATTGACAAACTATAATATTAATTTGATATAACCTACGTTTTTAAATCAATATATATCAATTTAATATATACTAGCTATACCCCAAATCAGGGAAAGGGAAAGTTGAATCAAAGCTCTATTGCAAGTAATCTAGCTTAGACTAACAGTTTACTGCATGTAATACAAGTTATCTTTTTATGTACAAATTTAAACCTAAAGCATTTTTTTACCATATTTTTCATTAAAAGATAACATAATGAATAATATTAGTGTGTTTCTAAGCTATATTATTCCATATGACATGTGGATGTTTAAGGCCACCATAGGGTCGTGGTTAGGGTTTTATTGCTGGGAGGTCCTAATCCCTTAGAACCCTGTTTGGAGCTCAATGCAGATCACTGACACTATAGAATGGTGGCTACATGTGTTTCTCTATTTTATACCGACAATTACTAGGGGTGTTGGTCAGGACACACTCTATTTCTTTCACTTGTCTGCCTGTGACCGAATCTCACCGTTGGTAAGTATCTCTTGGTGCGACCCTGGCTACATGAGGATGAGTGCCAGAGTTGAGATGAAGGAAGACATTGTCCATTATTCCTCCAACCCTTTAGACAAGGCTCCCATTTGGAAAGAACCACCACATCAAACTCAAGGCCTAGACAAGCTCATGTCATCTGGCTTCATGGGCGTTGGGCTTTATTCTTCGCTAGTTAATTAGGGATGAGAATTTCAGGTTCGAGTTTCACTTGGCCCTCCACCAATGAGTCTCGAGTATGATTTGAGGCACAGTATAGGGTATGTTGTTCTGGAGGAGTACATATGGCCTATCACAAATGAGATAGGAGCTAGTATTTCCGATATTTCTCTCGAAGCATTGAGATTTTCTGAAAACTATTTCTGCCCTAATATCCCCAACGTTCATGCATCGCTTGAAGGGAATCTCATTGGTTAAGGGTTATCTTCTGCTAGAGTAAGTGAAGTATCAGGGAGTTTAGTTACTCATAGGGCTACCATAGAGCGACTTTGTTCTGGGTTTTCTACTGGTGCAGATACTCCCCTTCCTAGTCTAGGGTTTTCATAAAATGTGGGCATATCTTAGGGTTTACAGTCTGGAGGGGCTTTCAAGAAGGTGTAGGGCGTCCATATTTAGGTTTGAGTGGGTATCTCATCCCCTTCGACAGGAGAACCACCCATTCAGTTTGATGATGACATAGCCACTCAAAAGAAAGGGAAGAATATGAAGTGTACCAAGGTTAAAGAATGGGATATGGTTTTGATTCTGGGTGATGGTCTTCGGTTCAATGGTGTCATGGATATGGAAGATATGGTGTTAGTTGGTCGGGTTTGCAACCGACATTACTTAACTCCTTAATTAAGGAAATGGTCTCAAGATGTTTGGAGTGAGAAGATGGAGGTGATACCTCAAGTATCCACCATGTCTAAGGGGTGATTCGCCTTCAAATTATGTAAGGAAGAACAAGTGAGTCAAGTCCTTTTCAAATATTCGAATATCGAGATGGCCCCCACATATTTCAAGCCACAAACTCTTTTACTTGACCGTGAGTGAGAGAAATTGGGGGTAGGACCAATTTTGGTCAGGTTGTTGGGGTTTCCCTTACATTTGTGGTCTGAAGACATATTTCAATGCATTGGGGATAATTTGTGGCATTTTCTAGATTATGAGATAGGGAATTTTAAAGACTGTCCATAGAGCATATTCCAAGATATTGATTCATATGGAAACAAAAGAGGGCTTGGTTTCTAGTATGGCGCTGCATTATATCGGGCTTGATTGCTAGTATGGTGCTGCATTATAGGAGGCTTGTTCATCTGCAAAAACTAGACTATGAAGGCATTCCTTTTCATTTTCATAGATGTCACGAGGTTGTCCATGTATATAAAGATTTCTCCCTTCTTCATAAAATCACCAAGGAGGTCAGTATAGGGATGGTAGATCTACAGGATGGATTAGAGTGTGGTGGTCAAACCAGGACTCCTCCCATGTACAAGAAGGGCACCCCAGTGCGTGAGGCTTATGAAAAATATCCTACAACAGATAGGAGGGTGATCCATGGTTCCAGTAGCAGTTTGGGGGATCGACATGGAACATCGACAACCTCCTTTTCCGTGGGTATTTATCCTTCCCCCCTTTCACACAATACTCTCTCTACTATTTGTCTTCCTAGTGTTGCATTTATTGTCATGAGGTCTTATTTTTCGTCACTTGGGATGGGGGTAGTTCCATGTCAGATTGAGAATGATCATGTATGTTGCCTGAATCCCACCCTTCCTTCCCTCCCTCCAACGAGGAATCCTCTAGGTACAAAGGTCAATATCGATATAACCTGTGTTCCTTGTCTCTCCCACCTAATAGTGTTTCCTGTCATCTGGACCCTAATCTTGGTTTAGGTGCCATCTCTCCCTCTAAACTACCAAAGACATATATGGGTCAAAAATATCATATCTCAAAATCCATTCATAAGGCTTGCCAAGGCATTACTGCTAGGCGTCAATTATCCTTATATGGGGTTCTTAGAGTGAAGCATACACTATAATCTAATCCCTAATGAAGTGGATTTATTTCAATTGTTGTAGGTTAGTTAGTAATCCAAAAGAACTAGCATTAAGGCAACTGATTTCATTAGAAAATTTGGACATTATATTCTTACAGGAAACTCTTGGACACAATACTCATAGTCTTAATTTGTTGGAAGGCATGTTTAAGGATTGGGCCATTTTAGCCATTGATGCTCGTGGGAAATCTAGAGGTTTGGCCCTTGGGGCTAAACAAAATTCCATTAACACTATTTCTTCCTAGGGTGGGGAAGGCTAGTTCATTGCTGCAAATATTTTCTCTGAAGCTATGGGGATGGAGCTTAGGATCATCAATGTATGTGGAACATGCATTGGTAGAGTTGAGTATTGGAATAATTTGATGGAGCATTCTTTTATGAAAGTGTACAATCTAATCCTAGGAGGGGACCTCAATTTATCCATGGGAATATAAGAGATATGGGGAGAACACACCCATGCAAACTCCCTCTCTGATTTCTTTTCTCAAATAATTGATAAACATAATTTGGTTGATATCAACATGGCCAAAATTCTTCCCACGTGGAGGAATCAGAGAATTGGTGAGGCTATGATTGCCCATAGAATCGATCATTTTTGGGTTAAGGATTCCCTGACACAATCTATACCCTTATTCAGACAATGGGTAGGGTCACGTGGCATATCTGATCACCATCCAATCTTCTTGGAATTATTAGGAAACTTTGATAAGCCCAAAGCCCCCTTTAAGTGTATTGTGAATTGGTTGAAGGAGGAGGATTTCTGAGCATTGGTTCACGATACTTAGCGACCATGAATTCTTGGGGATGATCTTGCTGTACCAAGACAATTCACTAATAACCTTCATATAATTAAGAGACATACTATCAAGTGGGATAAGAGTAAGAAGATAAAGGGTGAGGACACTCTGAAACATATTGAATTTGAATTAGAGATCTTAGAAATACCTGGTGGTGGGGGATATGACTCTATTGAGGTCAAATTGAGGGTTATTCAATTGGAAGTAGAAAAAAAGTAGATTGCTAAAAGTTGGAGAGGAAACATGGAGACTTAGGAGTAGAGCGGTTTTGTTACAGGTTGGAGATGACAAGACAAAAAAAATTCAACAATACACTAAGGGTAGGAAGGCCATTAATACCATATGGTCATTGAAGACGCTAATGGGATGAGGATATCTAACTTTAAGGATTGATCTAGCATGGGGACTCGGTGTTTTCAATCACTTTTTTCTGCTCCCAAACATTCCACCCTTGCATAAAATAGCTGGATTTCTAGACTCTTACCTCACTTTTTCGATGAGGATAACAACATAGAGCTTATGGCTCCAATCACCTCGGGTAAGCTGGAAGGGACTCTTCGATGGTTCAAGAAAGACAAAATCCTTGGGTCAGATGGATGGCCAACTGAATTTTTTCTAGGCCTCTATGATCTTATTGGGTCGAATTTGTTGAAAGTTATGGAGGAATGAAAAATTACTGGGAAAATGTATGATAGTTTTCACTCCACCTTCATAGCCCTCATCCCTAAGACCGGTGATCCTAAATCTTTTAATGATTTCATACCCATATCACTATATAATTGTATATACAAAATCATAGCTAAAATTATAGCCAGCAACATCTGCCCCATCCTCTCCCACCACATTTCTTATGAGCCATTTTCCATCTTGGATAATAGAAAAATACATGAGGCTATAAGAGTAGCACAAAAAGGACTATAAAGTGTGAAAATCAAGAAATGGAAAGGTATGAAACTAAAAATTGACTTATCGAAAGCCTTTGAAAATCTAATTGGTTGTATATCTGTATACTTCTCACGTGTTTGTGGTTCAACATCAATTTTATCAATTGGATCATGTGTTGTATCACTACCACCTCATTTGTTTTATTGATTAATGAAGCACAGTTTGAATTATTCCATGCTAAACGAGGTTTACATCAAGGCCGCCCTCTTTCCCCTCTTCTCTTTCTCTTGATCATGGAAGGTCTCAACAGAATTATTGGGGAAGCCAATAGGAGGGGGCATATTAATGGTGCTCTGGTGGCACTTAACATCTCCTTAACTCATCTTCTCTTCTTAGAGAACATACTCATATTCCTGGATGGATCTTGACATGATATTGATTCTTTCAAGGGTATCCTTAATTTATTCTAAATGGCCACTAGAATGAAGGCCAATCATCTGAAATATCTGCTACAGGTTTTTCTCAAACAAAGATCACATATGTGCTTGCACAGTTTCCATTCCAGCACATCAACTTTGAAGATAGCCTAAAATATTTAGGATTTCATTTAAAACCAAATGACTATAGGAAAGCTAACTGGATGTGGTTAATTGCTAGGATTAAGAAAAGGCTCATCAATTGGAGTCACATGTGGTTATCATGGGTTGGTCGTCTTATTCTCATTAAATTTGTATTAGAAGCAATTCTTGTTTTCTGGATTTCATTGTCATAGATTCCCAAAGGCATCCTTAGTAGGATTCAAAATGTTGTTATGGTTTCTTATGGAGGGGATCCAAGGATGGCATAACTTTCACCTGGGTTAGATGGGACAGGATTTCCTTGCCCAAAAAATGGGGAGGATGGGACATCAAAAATCTTTTTTGTTTCTCTCGGGCTCTTACTGCCAAGAGTGGTTGGCATCTTTTGTCTACCAACAAATTATGGACTCAAGTGGTCACATAAATATATATACCCTCTTTCAGTAATTCATTAGATAAGGTCATAGAACAAGAGTTGAATCAATTTCTCCACTATCTAGAAAGAAATTCTTGATACATTTCACATCATTGACTTTTGTCTTCATGGAAAATTGGCTCAAGGTCCCATGTTCACATTGGTTTAGATCCATGGTATGGTTTCAACTGAAAACACATTTTACCTCCGGATTTGGTGGAGTATTTGACCCAACATGGTTGGCTCACCATTGACCAAATCATTGACCAGGAGAACACTATGATCCGGGGTCAAAAATGGAAAGTGATATAGGATCTTAATATCATGGTTCATTGGCATCATCCTTGGAGAGAATACACCAAGGCCCTTTCCTCTTCACACATTGGGCTGCAAGACAGGGAGGGCGAGCTCTTATGGACACACTTGAAAAATGGATTTTATACTCTGAAGGAAGGTTATCTTTTCATTCAAGCGAACAAATAATCAGCGCAACACAAGTGGTGGTGGAAACATTCTTGGAAGTTGAAGATTCATGGTAAAACCAAACTCTTCATATGGTGTCTCCTTGAAAATAAGGTTCCCACAAGTGATAACTTAATGAAGAGAACCTTCCAATAGGCTCTAGTGCCTCCTTCCTTCTCCTATTGTGTCATATTTGTTAGATAATTTATATATCACATGTCATTATGAAAATTTCAACTTTGAAATCCTATTGTAGCAACTCAAATTTAATTCTTCTAATTATTATGATTAACAATTTATTTGCTACGAAAAATATTGAATAAATGACACTACAACCTTCACAAATAAAATTGTGGAAAATAATAGCACTGGAAATTGAGAAATATGCTAACTCACACACACAAAAAATTATAACACACTTATTTTTGGATGAATGTCCTCAGAAAAATCCAATGCGGGAAAACAGGTTCAGTATCTAAGGGTTTTATATTATTATGTAGTAGTGATTAGCTTAGTATAATATGGATGTTGAATATTGATTATCCTGTAGAAATTACCCTCACTCCGAACAATCATGACACTTGTCTGCCTCTAAAAGCTAACTGTCCAACTAGGATTGTGTAGGCTTTGCGTCACTCTTAAGCTACCTGACACATGTGTTGCTTGAATCGACTACCAATCTAGCCATCCTTCTTTCTGCTGACCGGGAAAATTATTTTCTTACACCCTGGAACCCCTTCCTGGCCTCTAGAACTAAAAACATATTCCTCCTTCAACAAATTGAACTACCTTCTAAAGCTTTTGTGTTGCCTCTACGTAGCCTCCTGGAGAATTTTTTTCTTCTATGCAAAGTACTCACTAGAGCTGGAAAACTATTCCTCCAGCCTCACTGTCCCTAACCCTTTCTATCTCTGCTTCCCTTCTGAAGCTTGAACTCTTCCGGCTACTGCCTCTCAAAAATCAAACTCTAAAAGGAAATTGATCTGTATGTGTGTGTTCTCCATCTACCCATCAACTTCTTCTTATAATCTTATGTTGGGAATCCAATGACAAAGATTAAAACTTAATTAAAGGCTAAGATCATATCAGAGTCAATCTGTGTGACTTTATATATGATTCACACCTTATCTAAATTAATTATGTTTAATTAACCCATTTTTCTAATTTTAGACTGAGGAAATAATTAAAAAGAAGCTAATAATCTAATTGAGACACTTCTAGGTGGAATTTCCAGAAATTATTTATGGGTTGTGGATAAATCTTGTGTTTTAGCCTCCACAAAGTTTCAAGGCTATAACACCTTTGATTCTACAAAAACAAGAACTCCCTCTTAGCGAGGAAGGTGTTCTAGTATTGCACCATTGTCACAACACCCTATCTCTGTATCACCCTCTGTCACACTGTTGATGTATGGCCACTGTGAATTCCTACCACTGCCCAGCAAAAAATGTGAAACTCTAATGTTGCATTTGTGCTTCTGTTGACACTATTATATTGTTTCCAACTCTATGTTTTCACTACAATTCACTCTCATTTGTTGTTGCAGAAACTACAACCATTGCAATTAAGAAGCATACTAAACACTGAAATTGTGTCTACTACATCTATCTCCTGATTCCTGACTACTACTAGCCACTACAATGTCTACTGAAGAAATTATGTTGTTTTTGAATCTACATTATGCCACTTTGCACTGCTACCAACACTGTATTACACTCCTTAGTACTTGAATGCCACTAGTCTGCAACTGTCACCTTGGAATCTGACTACATCATTAACACTGATCCATCCTGCTACTGAATATTGTGGGTCCTTGTAGTAAGGTAATGATCCATGAGGAGGACTCCTCAATGGACCTTGACCATGTATGCATTTCTCTGAGACTGTAGATCTAGATCGCCCCACCTCTCTCCTGGAGGTATAGCTACTAACATCACGAAATATTCCTCCAACTTAAAGGAAAGCTTATCTATATTAGAAGACGTTGTCGCCTAGTGCTTCTTCTCCTGCTTGTCCTTCTTCCTGATAGGACACTCTGTACTATAGTGGCCGAATTCACCACATCTGAAGCACTTGATCTTTTACAGATCCTTATTTTTCTTCTTTTCCCCCTGTCCATAACTGGGACCCTTCGATGCTAGGGCCACATTCTCCTCTTCACCTTTTGGTCCCTTGTTGTTGCTTTCGTTGATGGTACTCTTTACTAGAACCTACCTCAACTTCTCCTGCTATAGTTCGGATCACATCCTGTCCCACTTAGGCATTGTGTCTCTGCCCAAGATACTTTGGGAAAACACATGTCATTCCTCTAGACATTATTCAGTGCCAATTGTACAAGCTCTATGGGTTGGTGTGCCTCCCAAACAACTACAACTTGATCTCAGACTTCTTGAATTCTAGTGAAGAAGCCATCTATTCTTTCACCCTTATACATCCTGATGCTCCTCAACTTCTCCTGTAGGAATGATTTCCTTTGCTCGAAGGTACTCTGGTATAACTCAGAGAGAGCATCCCACATTTCTTTGGCCATACCCCTATCTGCCACATGTGAGACTAAATGATCTCAGACTCCATCCAAGATCATCGGCTTTACCTTTGCAATCTCCTTCTTGTACTCCTTGAGTTGATTGACATCCTAGGTATTGCTACCACATTCTCCAAATAGGCTTTTAGGCCATATTCATCTACAAGGAAGGACATCCTAGCCTTCCAGATGACAAAGTTTGAGGATCCCTCCAACATATCCTAATCTCTAAGCCCAATTGTGGCCATTTCTGAATCTGGCCGAAAATCTCTCTCTTTCCCTTTGCTCAATTGTTGGATCTAATATATGCACTCCCTTATGGAGTGAGGAATTATACTCACAACTACTGTAACTAGAAAAAATAGATCTCTAAAACTTAAGATCCCCTGAGAGAAATTTTCCCTTTATGTGTTATTTCTCTCTCACCCAACATTGATTTTTCTACCGCCACTGTTGCAAAAAAAAATTTGCCCAAAGTGTTGGAAAAAGTAACTATATTTAGTCTTCAATAATATACTTGAGTCATTATGCAATGTACTTGTAAAAAGAATAAAGAAAAGAAATTTTATTAATATTATTGTGACTTATTAAAGCATGGGTTTCATGCTTGGGTCACTATGTTTTAGGTCAAAGTCCCCATTGAGTACTTCTAGGATTTATTCTAAGTCTATTGAATTATTGTACATTTAAAGAGACCCTTCTTGGGCTCTTGAATCATGTAAATCAGTTAAGTATTGAGTCAAATATGAATTATGTAACCTCCACACCATGTCGGCCTAAGAGAAGATCAAGTCGGCCTAAGGAGCCATTCGACCCCACAAGAAGCCTATAAAAGGAAGGACAACAAATTCATTTGGTGCATCACTTCTCATTCTCTCTCTTCTGGGTAGAAGTGTGAAAATCTATTTGCCGGGTAGAAGTGCGAAGTAGGAAACTAGGAAAGTTTGTTGCCAAGAAGATGAAGTGAATGCGAGTTTGGGGAAGTCTAAGGAGTCAAGGAAAATCTAAAATTTGGTGGTGGACTCTCTTTGTTTCATGCTTTTTATTGGGAGAATGAAGTCTCCCAAGTTGGAAACCTACCGGAAGCCGTGAGCTGCCACAAGTTGCTACATAGTCGAAGTTGCTGGAAAGAGATCAATCTTCTGGAGGCTGATTTGGTGTGGAGGGAAGGTTTGGTCAAGGTCTAGGGTGAAGAGTCTCAAAGCATACTATTGAAAGGAAGAATTACTTTGACTGGGTTTTTCCCTCGAGGGGGGTTTTTCCTTGGCATGTGCCTACATCTTGTGTTCATTGTTTTATGTGGTGTTGCTTTGTGTAATTTCTTAATGAACTAAAGAAAATAAGATATAAGGAATCGTAATAACAAGTAACATCACAAGTAATTATAAAGATCGAGAAAATATTTCCTTTATTTTTTTATTTTCCAACATGGTATCAGAGCTTTAGTGAAGAAATAAGAAAAATGCATATCCATTCAAAGGCATTATCTCAGGGAAAGAATCTATCATATTCAAGGAAGATTTCTAACTCTATCAAGGGTGAGAACAAGATTGAAGGAGCATCTAACTTCATATCCTAGAAGAAGAGGATTGACCTAATCCCCGAGAAGAACAAGGTATTAGATATGGTAAAAGGAAATTTAAAGAAGCCTACCAAAGAAGCCAATGATGCTGAAAAATTGAAATTCAGGGATCTAGAATTGGTGGCTATGACTTTGATGGTAGAAGGGTGATGGGCCTCTAAATTAGACATAAATTAAGGCCCATCTGACCATCCTTCAACACATTAAACCTCTCTTTTTGCATTAGATAATGTATTTTTAACTTTAATATGTTCATTAGGAAGGGTTATAGATAGTTTCATATTTGTGCCTAATATTATTTATTTTTGTGGAATATTGTGAGAATATTGGGCAAATTATGAATATTTGGAGGAGGAGATAATTTAGGGACCTTCTCCCTTCTACATGAGGATCAATATTAAATGATAAATCAATAAGATATTCTAGAATTATGGAATAGATTATGGAGCTCCAATGTTTGAGAAAATCTAGGAATGTGTTCCCTATCATTTAATGCACATTCCTAGTATTGGGAACCAGATCCACTAATCAAGGGATTTTGGTGGGGAACGCTTCCTCTTTTCATGGGGAATGATTCCTAATCATTTTGTATAAGTACCAAGTAGAATTTTCCTCTAAGGGTTTATTTTTCTTAGTCTTCTTGTGGAGAGAACTTTTATTTTTGCAGCGCTATTGTCATTTCTTGCAGGGATGTAATTATATTGATGGAAATAATGAAGATTGGTGTCATGCTCAAATTATAAATTTTGGTCTCCTACATAAGACTCTGAGTTTCCTTGGGCTTGGCCATCCCAGGAGGCTTAGAGCCCTTTTTATCATTTACTTTTCTTCCTTTTCACTTCTTATTCACATGCATCTTTTGTTCTTGTTTTCTATTTCTTCATTTAGTATTAATGATTTCTTGTCGTAGAATTGGGTTAAATGGTTGAATTAAGTTATTTTGCATAATCACAAGCATAATTTCATCATTGGAACATCTTTGGAAGGTCATAGTAATCATTGAACTACTTGGATTAGTTTGTTTATTCCCAAATCTAGATTTCGGAAGTCCCTTGTGGCAAATAACAGTAAATTTCTTCTACTTTTTATCGCATGCTAACAAGCTTCAAACAAGTTGATTCCACTTCCATTAGATCAAAAAAGCATTCTATTTACTAACAAAAATTACCCCATTGCATTTTCACTTGATTAGGCTAGGCATTTGATAGATTTACTAGCTCACTAGTTTTCGAATTTCTAGATTTTAGACTAGTCATTTTATGTTATTTTTTAGCATGTGTTAACAGATGTATTTTTGAGTGATTCCACTTGGAATGGAGACCTAGGACATCCTATTCAATAAATAAAAAATTGTCCCATCCAATTTGGATTTGATTTTCTTGGTAATTCGATGAATTATAGTTTCCAGTAGTAAATTTGTTGTTTCCTGTAGTACTCTTCCAACGTGTATATACTTGCCCAAATTTGCTCAAAAAGATTGGTTTTGGTCCCTTAGGGTTAAATCATGACCCCTAGGCTCTAAATCAATGGTTGAGGAAGAATAAACACCAATTAGGACATACCTTTTTACAAAATAGATTAGGCCTATTTATTTAAATTTATGCTCTTAGGATTTCAATTACAATTTGTTGTTCTTGCTTATGATTAATTTCTTTTCCAAAGTAAAATTAAAATTTATGAAATTAGTTTAGGATTTGATTTCCTTACATTCACTCAAGTACATCATGACATCAAAGGAATGATACACTGTATTATTCACATAGTGTTGATGCCTCTTAAGTTTGTACAAACCTCGAGTTGATAATTAAAGTTGGTACCCTTGGGAGTTGCATCATTATTGTTGCAATACCAAGGCTCATCACTTTTTGGCGTCGTTGTCAGAGAGGTGTTAAAGCATGCATTGTTTCCTTCCTTAGTTGATTCATTTCTTTTACTTTCTTCATAAACAAAAAAATTGCATTAGGCATATTTCATTTCAAAAACAGAAAATTACATTGCATTAGCATTCTTATTTAAAAAATAAAATATAAAATACTTCTCCAACACCAACCCCCCCCCCCCCCATTTGATCACGTGGTGCAGTAAGAGCCACACCACCATTCATTTTTTCAG
This sequence comes from Pinus taeda, assembly GCA_000404065.3. Lineage (NCBI taxonomy): Eukaryota > Viridiplantae > Streptophyta > Pinopsida > Pinales > Pinaceae > Pinus > Pinus taeda. The sequence goes on from APFE031333565.1 coordinate 46,761, forward strand.
GTAGAAGAAGAAGAGGTGTCATTGAAGAAGATCTTCTTGGATTCCCCATCCAAGATATTAATGTCAGTGTGCACATGAAGAACATCCCTCCATATTTTTTTCCAAAATTTCATGGTTTAAGGTCAGAGGCTGGAAACCTTTCTCTTTGAATTTGAAATCCTTAATAGATCTTATGGTTTCTTACTAAACACTCAAAAATTGAGATTGTTTCTGGCAACATTGAAGGATAGAGCTCTTAAATGGTTCATGAGTTTAGGGACTAATTCAATAAGATCATGGAGTGAGATGAAAAAGATATTTCTAGAAAAAATATAAAGATCATGATCTTAAAAAATAAATCTTTGAAATGAATCAAAAAGAAGATGAGAGTCTAAAGGGTCTAATAGAGAGGTTCATGTATAATGTTAAGAGGGAAAAAATACATCATTTAGGATCTGACACACTAAAAACCCTATTACCTAGAACAATTAGGGATAAGTGGGTTGATCTTCTTGATCTCATGAGTAGATGTGATGTATACCAATTTTCATTTGAAGAAATTTGTGAAACATGCAAACACATATCAAGAGGAAGGGCAAGATTAATTCAATCAACATCAAGATCGGTAAGTCAAGCTAAACTTGGAAATTTGCTTGATAACTTTAAAACAAAAATTCTTAGCAATCTAAATGAACAAGTACAAATGTTAAGAACACAAAATGAGCAAAAAGAAGATGCTGATATTTGTGTTGTCCATGCAGAATCACATGATGTTAAATATTTCCCCTCATTACCAAAGTTGAAGGAAGTTTACCAAGAGGACAATGGAGAAAGTCAATTGTCAATGCAATTATGCTATGTAGCTCCAAGAGGACCATGGCAGCCTATTCAACCTGATATGATGAAAGAGCCTAATTCATAATTTCAAGCTAATGCACATCCATATCAAAGTAATTGTAACACACCCTTTCCTTGGCAACCTTGGCCATCTTAACCCCAAAACCAATCTTGACAATAAGGTTGGAAAGGAACTTATGGGAGCAATCCACAATATCCTCAATATCCTCCATACCCAACTCCATGTTATCCCTACCATTCACCTCCACCACAACCACAACCCCAATCACATCCATCTCAAATATCCACTCCCACTCAACTACTTGTACCACCATTTCCGAACCCACGCAATGAAGTAGCTTAGCCACTTACAGTGTTGAGGTACAACACTTCCAAACATTTCCTCTTGATATAAATGGTATTCATCTTAGCTCATGAAGAGTATCGCAAAAAAGAAATTTTCTTGATATCTTTGAAGGACAACATGCAAAAAAAGAAGATTAAAATGAGAAGACCAAAGAATCATGGGCTGCACTTGACGAAGAGCAAACATCAGAATCAGAGATTGGGAAAGTGCCCTCATGTTTACCATAAAATCTTCTATGTGTTCAAAATAATAATCAACAAAAAGAATATGATCTGAATTTCATGGAAGAAGAAGACATCCAAGATGATCCAATTCAACAAGTGCATGAGGAGCATCACAACTATATTGAAATGTGGTTCCAACAAAATGTCAAGTTGCAACAACCCACTCTTCTTCAATAATCCCTGATCTCATCTCAATCAAAGAAGTTGGTCTCTCATATTGAGGTACTTGTCAAAGCATATATTTCAAGCCTACACATCAGTTTATTTTTCATCTTGATGTGCACTTGGCTTCATTGGAAGTATTCCTACACTTAAAAATGATTTTGTTTTTTCAAGTAGAGTAGGATAAGAAAAGAAATAAAAAATGAAAGATAGGAGAAAAAATAAAATCTCAGGTGAAAACCTCCTTTGAGGCACTTGATCTTGATATTGGCTCATTGATTGAAAACCTCCATGACACAACCAATGGGTTGGGAAAAAGAGAAAAAATGAGAAAAAAGAAAAGATACTAGGTGAACACCTCCTTTGAGGCACCTAGGTAGATGTACTAGTTGAAAACCTCATTGAGGCAGCTAGTAGGCACAGGAAAAAAAAAATTAAAAAAAATTAAAAATAAAAATAAAAATAAAAATAAAAAACATGTATCTCTCTCTCATGAATTCAGGTTCTCTCCAACCTCTACAAGTGACAAAAACAAGTTAGCCACCAAACGAAAAGTTGATCACAAACCTAGTCAAAAGAAGTCAAACTTCGACTCTCTCCTCCTTTACTCAAATGCTCCAACAGGACCAAGGCCATGCCAATCCATCACCCTCATCTATTTCCACCATCCACTCATCATTCCCAAACTTTTACCACTCATTTTCCTTGTTGTCTTGAAATACTACAGGAAATCCCGTAGTTACTACAAGAAACAAAAATATATAGAGAATAAAACTATTTTTGTCATATCTTGAAAACCATGCATCCATTTTCCAAGTTGTTTCAGGGGGATATGTATATGGATGATAGTAACAAGCCCAAGCAATTTCAACAAATGCCAGTGCATAGTTTTCGAGAAATTGACCCCCATCACCTACAACCATTTTTGAAATTTTCTCGATATTTATGCATCCATATACAAATTTGCTTCATGGGGAGATCCATATGGATGATGGTAACATGCCCAAGAAAATTCAACAAATTCCAGCGCACAGTTTCCAAGAAATTGACCTCCAACAACTTCAGCCATTTTTTATTTTTCTCAATATTCATGCATCCATTGGCCTTTTTCTTTTATAGGGAGGTGCATAAGGATGATGGAAACATGCTCAGAAACTTGCAGGTCAACCCAGTATACCATTTGGGAGATATGGGTTTAAACAAGCTGCTACAGGGTTTCCTGTAGTACTATAGGATAACTTGGTTTACTACATGAAACATGTTGAAAGCTATAGGAAGGTACAGAAGGTGAAATAAAGTGTGGGAAAGGTGTCTAATGGTGGAATAAGGTATAGGGAAGGTGAACATCGCCCATGGACAAGCCCAACACTCCAAGAAGGTCGGATTTGACTAAGATAACTTGATCATGGTAACTTGATCTAATTTAGAATATTAGATTGTTGTGCTAAGATCCTTCTCAGATTATAAAAAAACTGCTTTCATTGTGCTTAAGGATTCAAGAATTTTTGCAAGTGAAATGATGAGTTTTTATGTTAATTTTATGAGCAATTTAACGTAAATAAGAGACTGATAAACAATATAAACATGTACATAACATCGTCAAAAACACATTACAACAACAACATGATAAAGGAGTTCACCCCTCTTGGGCTATGTCTCCTTGGTCCAACTTCCAATGGCTTGGGCCTCTCTATTATGCTCAAAAGTGTAAAAATGTGTTTTTACAATGCTCAAATGCTTTTGAAACCTGCTCCAATGAGTCAAGAATGTCCAAAATGGCCATCTAGCCTCTTTTTGCATCCAATTTGGTGAAAAACTGAAAATGTTATGACCTCTCCTAGTTTTCCCACTATTCTCTCCACAAATTGCTCCAAATCCAGCATGATCCCACAAATTAGCTCCAAAAAGCACTAATTGAGCAAAAAATTCGTCGCATGGCGATCCATAATTTGTCGACACCGACTATCCCATCACAAATCGCAATTGGCGAGAACCGACGGGCTTATGGTTTGTGAACGTGGCAAGGCAATGTGCGATTGTGATATGGCAGACCTGACATAACTATTAACTGGACCTCATAAACTTATCGCATCCGGGATCTTTTTGCAATTCGGGATTGACGGAGTACCAACAGTCTTATATATGTGGGACTCTGTTTTCTAAGGTGTGTGATTGCAATATGCGATTGTGATTATCACATTGCAACCCTTCCCTGCTCAGGGGCTGATCGTCGCATCACAATTGTCAGGGTCGATTCTTTAATGCCCTTCTACCTGCCCTATTGCGATGTATGATTGTGATTATCGCATCGCACCCTCGCTTGTTATGGGGCTGATTTTTAACACTGACCCACCTGCGACATGCGATTTTTGAAATGCGGGGACCAAAGGCGGCCTGCCACTTGGTGCTTCCCCATTCGTTGAAGAGCCCTACCACAACATCTTTTCTTACCATATGTCCAAGTCAAACCTGAACTTTGACTTGCTCTAACTTCTTCATATGAGCTCAGATTTGAGTGTCGTTTGCACTGTTGGTATTAGGATGACGAGCTCTTCGATCTGAAGCTAATTTTATAGAGATTCTGACACTTTGATTTTTGAGCCTAATTTTGAGCACTTGATCACTCCTCCCCACTGGAACCCATTTGGACCCTAAAAGGTCACCTTCAATTGTCTAGCATGTGAGGGTACAGTTCCCTCACCTTTATAATCTCGATCCATTTATCACTGAGGTGGAACTTTTGATCTACACGATGCTTATCATTCCTTTCTATGTACTTGCCTTTGCCATTTTCAAGTTGTCCCTACACTATTTGATGTACCATTTGGAGTCATTCAATGAAATATTTGGCTTTATCCATGTTACTATCAATAGCAACATCCTTCTTACTAAGGTGATACAATACATTATGATGCAAATCGTAAACAAATTCCTCCACTTGATTCCTTTGACTCAAGCTTGTATGTACATCTTGAAAGTATGTATACTTCTAAACATAACTTTCATGTAAAAAAAAATTATGCTTGAGGAAAGTAGCTATACAAACTATAGGCCTAGAAAGTACATCAACAAACTTGTTGCTTATACCTTTCTTATAACTTTTGACCGAGTGGAATAGTAAAATAAAACCCATCCAATGGAAGTTCCTTTGTCATTGCAAGTTAAACACTTCACCATTGAAAATTTCTGAACGAAAAGAAATGGGCTTACCACATTGCATAAAGATTGTGCCCATGGCATAGTCACATACATCAACCTAAAACTTAAATGACTTTTTCAAGTTTAGAAGAGTAAGTATTAAGGTTGAACTAATCTTTTGTTTTAAAGCATCAAATGCCTCTCGTTGTGTAGAAATTCTCACTGTAGATTAAACTGATTATGCAATGCATTAAACCAAAATACTTAATCTACTTCTACAATAAAACTTGCAAAAGCTTAATCAATTTTGAGCAAGATCAAACAGAACACATAAAACAGAGATGAAGATTCAATCACACATGAAACACAGAATAATACTTTTGGGAAAGCCCCAGCTAAAAACCCCACTATCTATATTATCATACAAGTGGAAATATCTCAGGATTACACAAAGCTTTAGCACTCAAGATATCCAGCTCTCAGTACAATCCCTCACTGCTTCTCATAGACAGAATAAACAACACGTATGCCTTCTCCTCTGTCCTCCAAGCCTCCTATTTCCTTGCGTTGTTTCTCTTGGGAGATCCAGTTGCAACCTGTGTGATTCTCACCTCACACACTACTCTGACCTCTATAGTAACTGTGCAATCCTCAAGGAATGAATTCCTTCTACATGCAAGAGATATTCTCATAGGAATATTCTAGCAACTGATAGTACATTGTCCCTGCCTTTAATCTCAACTAGATCTTTGTCTAAACTGACATGCATGAGTTATTTATGAGAGAATATTCAGTTATCTGGAGAACACTAGTTGCATGCATGCATGCATTAAATGACTGAACTCACAATTAGTTCCACAAACTGTTTGGAACTAATTTAACTGGACTTAACTCAGTTAATTGAGATAACTAATTACAACTCAAATACAACTCATCCTTATCTCCTTAATTAAGGGATAACTTCCTCAATCAAAGGGATAATTGTTGCATGTCTTCACAAAGACTTCATGTTTGAATTTCTTCAACTAATTAACTCAAGATAAATTAATTAATTATTTTTCAAACAGCTGGTGAGACTAAATTCGAATTTTAATTCTCGATTTTAATTAAAGGACAAATTAAAATTGGAATATATCCTGAAATGCTATCTATAGCAATGTTATTTTTAGCATTTCTGTTTTTATCATTTCTTGTTGCTATTTTCAATACTCCCTCTCAACAAGAAATGAATTCAACTCGATCTCGATCCTGAACCTTTGGAATGTTCTGCATGTAGCACTTCTCTCTAGTGTTGTTGCTTCAGCAACTCAAAAACAAAAAATATCCAACCTAAATAAGAATGATGCCTCTGTCATCAAAGTCTATGACTGTTATTTCCTCTGTCGACTGAAAAAATCTACGCTTCTGCTGACTCTACCTAGTCAGTCCTTCTCTGCGCTCTTCAGTATCTGACTACTCAAGCCTATTTCACTTTGATCTCTGACTGCATCAATCCCACTGATTCCTCCCGCTACATCCGTGTTGTTGTTGGTCCTTTCTCCCAGCATTGCATCTTCATTGCACTTCCTCTCATCATGTTGCATCGTGTTGCCCACTGCTGCACTACAACTCAATTACTAAGAAACAAGTAACTAATCTCCTTACTAACCTCCCTGTTGGGCTAGAAACACCCTCTGATGTTGAAGCTCCCTTTGTCGCTCCAACCACATCTGTCTCTACCCACTCAGCCAATCCTGCTACTCCTCATTGGGGCTCCCGTAGCAAGGTCTAATCAAAGAGGCTAGGTACCTCAAGGATCCTGCCCCTATTTCAGCCTTCTTGGGACTATCACTTCACATTGCCCCACCTCACGCCTGGAGGTATGGCTGCATGTGATCCCTCTACCCACTTGGCTCAAAATTTCCCCCTACTGGAGGTCTCTGCATGAGTGGATGCCTCCACTCGGTCTCCTCTCGGAATCTCCAATTGTGGCTCCTCCACAATTGTCTAAGACTTCTTCTAGCCCTGCATGTTGAGAGGTAATTTACTCTCCCTCTCAACCACCAAGTATTTAACCTTTTCCTTTCTCCTCAAGGCTTTTCATGCATCTTGAACCTCAAAATCATATAGATTCTTGACTCCTCAACCGATCTGCTTCACCTGTCCTGTGGTGATGTGTCTAAGGAAAACCTTTCCCTTACTGAAGACAACATCGTATCTTTTATCCTCCAACATCGCAATCGATACCAAGCTCTTCTTCAATCCAGGCACATACTTCACATCTGTCAAGGTGATGAGATCTCCATGCTCCCTCTAAAAAGAAACCGTGCCCACTCCTGAAACACTAAACCTTTCATCGTCACCCATCTCTATGAGTATCTTGAGATCTTTCTCCTCCAAGGTACTAAACAAACTTTTATTGCCGATCATGTGGAATGAGGCACCACTTTCAAGAAACCAACCACAACCCATCATCAATGAAACCATGCATGCGATGAGGGTAAAATCCAATTTGAACTGAGAGGCCAATGCCTCACCTTCAGATCCTTCCAAGGATCCCTTCTTGGATTTCTTCAATGGAAAATTAGTTGCATAATAGCCCACCTCATGACAATTAAAGCATCTCACTTTAGATTTGTCAATATTCTTCCCTCCATGGGAAGAACTTGATTTGGGATGAGAATCCTTCTCCTTCCCTTTCCTTGCCTTACTAGCTATGGCTAGATTTTCTTCATCATCATGCTTAGATGAAGAACCATCTCTGGTGCTCCTCCTGATCTCCTCCTACATCAGATCCAACCACAGTCGTTCCCAATTTGGTAGTTTCTCTCTTCCATTCACTGAGTCCTGGTAGCTCTGCCAACTCTTAGGAAGACTAAGGAGAGAAAGACTCGCCATATCATCATCGGTTGTCATGATTCCTACACTTCCAATCTCATCTCTACAGGTGGTGAGCTTGTTCAGATATGTAGAGATCGCCCTTTTCACACTTGATCTTCCGAAGCTTGTCCTTCAGCGCCAGTTTCCTATGGTCGCTGACGTTCTGATATAGGTCCTTCAATGTCTTCCACATTAAAAACAGTGTCTCCTTTCCATGGAGACTCAATACAATATGTTCTTGAACTCCCTCCAGAAGAATTCTCCTCACTCTCGCCACACATTTCTTTCATTCCGCCAATTCTTGGGCATTAGCTACTGTTGGCTTGGGGACTTCTTAATCAATGAAGTCCTTCAAACCATTGTCCTCTAATATCGCTTCCATGCGATCCTTCCATGCTATGTAATTTGAGCTGCCATCCAGGGCATACTCGAGTCTCAAGCCATTGAACACCATTGGGGAACTCTGAGATGTGATAAGAAATCGATTTTTGTACCTGCAATCAAGAACTTCAAACTTCGAACTTCTCCCTTCTTTGTATATTGTTCTCCGCTTTGATCACCTTTGCTCTCATACCATGTAGAAATTCTCACTGTAGATTAAACTGATTATGCAATGTACTAAAGAAAAATACTTAATCTACTTCTACAATCATACTTGCAGAAGCTTAATCGATTTTGAGCAAGATCAACCAGAACACATATAATAGAGAAGAAGATTCAATCACACATGAAACACAGAATAATACTCTGGGGAAAGCCTCAGCTAAAAACTCCACTATCTGTATTATCATACAAGTGGAAATATCTCAAGATTACACAAAGCTTTAGCACTCAAGCTATCTATCTCTCAGTACAATCCCTCACTGCTGCTCATAAGCAGAATAAACAACACATATGCCTTCTCCTCTGTTCTCCAAGTCTCCTATTTCCTTGCGTTCTTTCTCCTGGGTGATCCAGCTGCAGCCTATGTGATTCTCACCTCACACACTGCTCTGACCTCTATAGTAACTGCGCAATCCTCAAAGAATGATTCCTTCTGCATGCAAGAGATATTCTCATAGGAATATTCTAGCAACTGATAGTACATTGTCCCTGCTTTTAATCTCAACTAGATCTTTGTCTGAACTGACACGCATGAGTTATTTATGAGAGAATATTCAATTATCTGGAGAACACTAGTTGCATGCATGCATGCATTAACTGAATGAACTCATAATTAGTTCCACAAACTGTTTGGAACTAATTTAACTGGACTTAACTCAGTTAACTGAGCTAACTAATTACAACTCATCCTTATATCCTTAATTAAGGGATAACTTCCTCAATCAAAGGGATAATTGTTGCATGTCTTCACAAAGACTTCATGTTTGAATTTCTTCAACTAATTAACTCAAGATGAATTAATTAATTATTTTTCAAATAGCTCGTGAGACTAAATTTGAATTTTAATTCTCAATTTTAATTCAAGGACAAATTAAAATTGGAATATATCCTGAAATGTTATTTTTAGCATTTCTTGTTGCTATTTTCAACACGTTGTTTTCCTCCCCACTAGAAGACCTTTTTCACAATTGCCAACGAATGCAAATGAGCTACAATAGAAGAAAAATTAACAAAATCTCTCCTCCAACATTGGGCTTCTCCCAAAAAACCTCTTATCCAAAGGACTATCTTGAGCCTTCCTGCATAAATTGTGAGTAGAGAAAAGGCATTTGCGGCTTCACGAGGATGTATAATTCTTTCACCTGTGTCGGTAGGAATGGAGTCAATACCACCACAGATTGTTACGACCAAGCGGACTCTTGGAATGGAGCCTAGAGTCACAGATCTGCAGCTTCCACAGATCCCACTCACTAGAATTATAGTATCGTGCTTGGAAGAACCAATTTCACGTATACTTTGACATATTCAGAAACAAATGTTCTTGACATATGACATCAAGTATTTTTTTCTCACATGTGACATGCTCATAATGAAATTTCTGAAAATGAAAATGTCATCCAGGTAGACTCTCATGTCTATAAATGGCTTCAATACATCTTTCTTCATATTCAAGAAAGTTGTAGGAGCATGACAAAGACCGAAAAGCATAAAAATCCATTCAAACAAACCTTACTTGGTTTTGAATGTCATCTTCCATAAATCTACTTCAACAACTCTAATTTGATGAAAACCACTTCTTGAATCCCATTCAACGAAATGCTTACTATTCTTCTTGGGCGCAAAAACAAGAGGTGCACCACATGGTAAAGGAGAAGGTCAAATGATTCTTTTATTCAACAATCCCTGGATTTGCGTCCTAATTTCTACACTTTCCATTGCTGACATCTTGTACATGCCAATGCTAGGAAGAAGACACTTTTGCTGCAATTGTATCTCATGTTGGATTCCTCTCTTGGGAGGTAATCCCTTTGGTTCCTGAAACATCTCATAATATTGGTTACCTACGTCAACCAATTCAGATTTCAAATTTGAATCACAACCTTTGAAAGCTTCATTATCAGCCTCATTCTTGGGTCTGATCATTAGAAGCACAAATTTTTTCCTCGAATTCACTAGTCTTTTCATTTGCCTTGCACTAACAAGCGAAAGATTTATTTTCTTGCTATGAGCTCTCATAATATATTCTACTCCATATTGAATAAATGATACTTGTTTTCATGTCTATGGAAGATAGCCTTTCTATCATAAAGGTATGGGTTGCCCAAAACTATGCCACATATATCTAACGGCACAACTTTAAGCTCCACTTCATCTATGAAATTTGCAGTAATGGAAAATTTCAGTTTACACTTTCTCATAACCTGCAATTGCACATTGTCACACACCCATCCAAGTGAATACGGTTTATGATGTGGAACAGTTTCCAAATTTAAACTTTTGACAATGTTTCAAGAGATACGATTGGCTTGAGAGCTACTATCGAACAATGTATCAATCTTGTTGTGTTTTGATATCACACTTATGTGAAAAAGTTATATTCTCCTCTTTTCATTTGGAGTTTCATTTTGTGAGTTTGAAGAACTAGTGCTAGCAATGGATTCTTTTCCTTTTATCCCCATGGTTGTGATTTTAGTTTCATCACCCGTATCGGAACCCAAATCCTCTTGAATGACGACAACTGTCTTTTCTTTTCCTTTGTTGTTGAATTTCTTTGGTTTCATTTCGGGATGAAGCTTCCAACAATGAGATTCATCGTGACCCTCTCTGGAACAATGTTTACATATTTTTTTCTCTCCTTCCTTTTTAATGGATGCATTTTTCTTTCCCTTGAAACCCTTTTCTTTATCTTTACCCTTAAATGGCTTTTTACTACCTTCTTCTAGGGTGTTTTTCCCTCTTGCATCAAGATGAGTGGATTGCACACACACATCATCTAGATTATTGGGATTAAACATTAAGATAGTATGCCTAAGTTAACTGTGTAAACCCCCTATGTACTTCAACAATGTGTCCTGTGATTGCAAATCTACACCTAACATCAAAGACATTTTTCTGAATTCTTGGGTGTAATCTTGCACATTTTGACCTTTAAGTTGTCTAAAGTTCTACCAATTCATGATGGATTTCTACATATAATCTAGAGGGTAGAATTTTCTGTTGATTGTAGCAATGAAATCATAATCCAAGAAATTGATATCTTACCGTGTTTTTTAATCTCCTCTTGGGTCTTTGATTCCCACCATATTGGTGCTACACCCTCCATTCTCAAGGAAGCTAACTGAATATTTATGTCATTCTCTTGAAGGTTTTGAATCCTGCAATAGACCTCCAACTGACGAATCCAATTATCAAGCTTCTCTGCATTCACTTCACCATTATACATGGGCAACTCAAATTTAACATCAAGTTTTAAAAACAGTGATTTATGAGTTCCTTTTGAAGTATGATGATGAGTATGAGAAGGCTTGTGTTAGTGGAAGAGGGTGAAGATGCTTGTGAGGAAGAAGATGAAGAAGATGGTGGAGAGGGTGGAAGTTTGTCTCCATTTCGAGTACTTCCTCCTGAAGAGCCTTCTCCTTTGGTAGGTTTGGAACTTTCCCCTTGCAACCTGGTATTCCTCTCTTGGTAGAGGACCTTTACCATCTCTATCATATCAAAGAAAGCCTTTCTGAAGGTCTTGTCATCTTCTATCATGTTTGTAGGTTCTACTTCATGAGACATGATCTCTGGAGTCTCAACTACAACTCGAGGTTGAACCGATGTTGGAGATTATGGCAACCTTGCTCTCCTTCCCCTTGACCCAACTTCAGGGCTTCCAACCAACTTCCCTTCTCCTCTTTTGAGTTTTAACCTTGTAAGCATGACATAAACTTGTAAATATTTAAATCCTTATTTCACAAAGAAAACCTAGGCTCTGATACCAAATTGATATGATTTATAATATTAGATTATTGTGATAAGATCCTCCTCAGATTAGAAACAAAATTCTTTCATTGTGCTTAAGGATTCATGAATTTTTGCAAGTGAAATGATGAGTTTTTATGTTAATTTTATGGGAAATTTAACATAAATAAGAGACTGAACAACAACATAAACATGTATAGAACATCATCAAAACACATTACAACAGGAACGTGATAAAGGAGTTCACCCCTCCTGGGCTACGTCTCCTTGGTCCAACTTCCAATGGCTTGGGCCTCTCTATTAGGCTCAAAAGTGTAAAAGGATGTGTTTACAATGCTCAAATGCCTTTGAAACCTAATCCAATGAGTCCATAATGTATAGAAATGGCCATATAGCCTCTTTTTGCATCCAATTTGGTGAAAATTTGAAGAAGTTATGACCTCTCCTTGTTTTCCCACTATTCATTCCACAAATTGCTCCAAATCCGGCATTATCCTACAAATTAGCTCCAAAAAGCGCTAACTGAGTGAAAATTTCACCACAAAACAGTCCATAATTTTTCGGCACCGACTGTCCCATCGAAAATCGCAATCGGTGAGAACTGGCAGGTTTATGGTTTGTGAATGCAGCGGGATGATGTGCAATTGAGATATGGCAAACCCGACAGAACTATTTATCGAAACTCATAAACTTATCTCATTCAGGATCCTTTCGCAATTTGCAACCGGTGGAGTACTGACGATCTTATATATGTGGGACTCTATTTTCTGTGGTGCGTGATTGTGATCTATGATTGCGATTATCGCATTGCAATGCTTCCCTGCTTGGGGGCTGATCGTCGCATCGCAAGTGTCAGGGCTAATTCTTTAATGCCTTTTCGCCTGCCCTATTGCGTTGTGTGATTCTGATTATTGCATCACACCCTGGCTTGTTCTGGGGCTGATTTTTATTTCCGACCCACTTGCGACATGCGATTTGCGAAATGCGGGGACAAATGGCAGTCTGCCACTTGGCGCTTCCCCATTCGCTAAAGAGCCCTGCCACATCATCTTTTCCTACCATTTGTCCAAGTCAAACCTAAACTTTGACTTGCTCTAACTTCTTCATATGAGCTCGGATTCAAGTGTCGTTCGCACCATTGGAATCAGGATGATGAGCTCTTTGATCTGAAGCTACGTTTATAGATATTCTGACACTTTGAGTTTTGAGCCTAATTTTGAGCACCTGATTATAACTAGGAGATAAAGGTTTAGAATCACCAAGCTGTGAAGACCTATGCAGAAGAAAACAAATGAAATTATCACCTCTAGAGCACCATGGATCGATCATCAACTCAACAACAACATACATGCCTCTCGAACAACATTAGGTAGGTACATGTATGCAATATTCTTGATCTCTTCTCTTGAGCATATTATAGTTATAAATTTGTTGTCATTGTATGACAGATGAGGTTTTATAAGCTAGGAATGGGTCAACAGTCTCGACCACCTTCAACCAATTAATTGCAACTCACTCCTTCACTCATGCAATGTGGAAAAGCCAAATTAGGAAGGGTGATGATTTCGAGGAATGAGGACAATAGTTAAAAGAAGAAATTTCTACAAAGGCCAATTCACCACAACACTCCAAACCCTCCACCCACTTCATATCCACTATCAATCCATCATTCATCCATCTGATTTCATAAGAAAAAAAAAATATTTTTCAAGAATAAACCCTACACTCTATCTCACCCTGAAAATTTCTGGAAAAAACACATAGAGCATGTCCTCTCCATTCTCACAAACCTAACTTACTCCCTCTGAGCCCTAACATCATTCTCCAACCCCATTTCTCATCACTCCTATACAGTTAGAAGACCCTGAAAGAGAAGGAATGACTGCTGCAGGAAGGCATAATGCTGCTACAAGAAGGAAGAACGGAACAAATTGTGTTAAAACCCAAAATGGAAATGCCTAAGAGAGACCTAATCAAAACAGAGAAATACAAGGCCATTAGGAAATCATCTAGGCCATAAAAGAGAAGAAGAAGGAAACAAAAAGAAAGAAGGCATTCACCATCAAAATAGAACTCAAACTGCAGTGATGAAAAGAGGCTTTCCAAGAGGTCTCTAATCTCTTTCATCTTTTGTCCAAGTCCTAAAAGATGTTATAGAAAGGGGAGAAAGGCATGGAAGTCAAGTTGAGGGCCTGCCCTAGGTTTAGACTATCATTCCTGCTCAAAAAAGGTTTAAACAAGCTACTATCAGGTTTCCTATAGTTACTACAGGCTGTTACAGGGTTTCTTGTAGTTACTACAGAAATTACTACAAGATGTCCTAGTTCTCATCTAAAGTCGTTTTGATGGTTTCAGAGGTGTCCAAATGGTGGAAAAAGGTAGCATAAGGTTGGAAAAGGATGTGGAATGCCTTGCCAAACTGAAAAATATTCAAGAACCCATCTTGAATAAGGGGAAGAAGGCAGGCTAATGATCTCAAGAAACATTGTGATTTTTTCTATGTGCAAACAATTTTGGAAAAATGAATAAAAATGGAATGAAGGTTTCAAGGGAGAGGGTATGAATGAAATGGGTCTACAAGCCAACATAGTTCACTTTCAAAGAGGAAAGTTATTTCTTTTGCTTGAAATACTATTAAACAACCATGAAAAAGACAACTACATTTTTGTGCTTGTCCTTGCAAAACTTACATCCAAGATTCTTAAGAGAAAGGACTGAGGAATGCACAAGAGAGAGGCCACCAGGGCCATGAATGAGGTACAATGAGGTCACTAAGTTGCTCATAAGATGAGCAACACTTTCAACTGGGAGTATGATGGGCCTTTAAATCAGACATAAATTAAGGCCCATCTGACCATCCTTCAACACATTAAACCTCTCTTTTTTGCATTAGATAATGTATTAACTTTAATATGTTCATTATGAAGGTTTATGGATAATTACATATTTCTGCCTAATATTATTTATTTTGTGGAATATTGTGAGAATATTGGGCAGATTATGAAGATTTGGAGGAGGAGATAATCTAGGGACCTACTCCCTACTATAGGAGGATCAATATTAAATAATAAATCAACAAGATATTATGGAATGATGGCACAGATTGTGGAGCTCCAACGATTGAGAAAATCTAGGAATGTGTTCCCTGTCATTTAATGCAAATTCCTAGTATTGGGAACCAAATCCACTAATCAAGTGATTTTGGTGGGTAAAACTTTCTTTTTTCACGAAGAATGATTCCTAATAATTTTGTATAAATACCAAGTCGAATTTGCCTCTAGGGGTTAATTTTTCTTAGTCTTCTTGTGGAGAGAACTCGTATTTTTGCATCTCCACTGTCATTTCTTGCAGGGATGTAATTGTATCGATAGAAATAATGAAGATTGGTGCTATGTTCAACTTCTAAATCTTGGTCTCCTCCATAGGACTTTGAGTTTCCTTGGGCTTGGCCATACCAGGAGCCTTAGAGCCCTTTTGTATCATTTACTTATATTCCTTTTCACTTCTTATTCACATGCATCTCTTGTTCTTGTTTTCTATTTATTCATTTAGTATTAATGATTTCTTGTTGTAGAATTGGGTTAAATGGTTTAATTAAGTTATTTTGCAGGATCACAAGCATAATTTCATCATTGGAACATCTTTGGAAGGTCATAGTAATCATTGAACTACTTGTGCTAGCTTGTTTATTCCCAAATCTAGATTTCTGGAAGTCCCTTTTGACAAATAACAGTAAATTTTTTCTTCGACTTTTTATAGCATGCTAACAAGATTCAAACGAGTTGATTCCACTTCCATTAGATCAACAAAACATTCTATTTAATAAAAAAATTACCCCATTTTATTTGCACTTGATTAGGTTAGGCATTTGATAGATTTACTAGCTCAATATTTCTCGAATTTCTAGATTTTAGACTAGTAATTTTCTGCTACTTTTTAACATGGGTTAACATAGGTATTTTTGAGTGATTCCACTTGGAATGGAGACATAAGACATCCTAGTAAATAAAAAAGTTTGTCCCATCCAATTTGGATTTGATTTTCTTGGTCATTCAGTGAATTATAGTTTCTTGTAGTAAATCTATTGTTTCTTGTAGTACTATTCCAGCGTGTATATACTTGCCCAGATTTGATCAAAAAGATTGGTTTTGGTCCCTTAGGATTGAATCATGACCCCTAGGCTCTAAATCAATGGTTAAGGAAGAATAAACACAAATTGGGACATGCCTTTTTACAAAGTAGATTGGGCCTATTTATTTGAATTCATGCTCTTAGGATTTCAATTACAATTTGTTGTTCTTGCTTAAGATTAATTTCTTTTTCAAAGTAAAATTTCCATTTATGAAATTAGTTTAGGATTTGATTTCCTTACATTCACTCTAGTACATCATGACATCAAAGGAATGACACATTGTATGTTGCACACATAGTTCTGATACCTCTTAAGTTTGTACGAATCCTGGGTTGATAATTAAAGTTGGTAGCCTTAGGAGTTGCAACATTATTCTTGCAATATCGAGGCTCATCAAAGGGATAAAAGACCATCTTGTCCCTTTCATAGCTAACATCGATCATGCTCAAGAGGTGTATGAAGCCTTGTCAAAGTTGTTCACTATTAAGGACATTGGTCAAGTAGTAAGTTTGAAGAATGAGCTGAGGAATACAAAGATGACAAAAGAAGATATTGTGGAAACCTTTTTTGTGAAGATAGCTAGACTCAGGGATGATCTCTTGGATGCTAATGAGATTGTTCCAGAAAAAGATAAGTATCTCATGTCTTTTTAGTTTTGGGTTCATGTACTCATTTAGTTTGGATTATATTAAATACTAATCACCTTTCTCCCTTTGTTGTCTTAATTAGGGAAAACATTTGCGAGAAGGAGGATCTCTCAAGACAAGGTTAGTCAAGAAACAAAGGTATGCTTTGAATGCATTGGTTGAAAGGATTATTCATTTGATGATCTATTACTAACCTTGTTATGAATAGTAGTATTGAATTCTAGTGATTCTTGTTTGGGTGATTCATCTCTTGATAAATCTACCCACCCCACTCTTATCTGATTTGGTATAACCCTAGACAGGTTCTGGAAAACCCTAAATGAAGGGTATGCTAATATGAATGTATGAAATGCTAAGTTGCTTAGGGTGATTGTAAAATGTTGGTTTGATGATGTCTTGTTTTGGATTTTGGCGTGATCTAGAAATTTTGACTTGTTAGGGTTGAATGATGAGGTCTAAAATCCCGAACTTTGAAGTTTTGGTAATGTAGGGTTTGCTATGTGTTCTACATTAGAACCCTAGCTCATTGGAGTTTGGTGGAACATGTGTTCTACATTGGAACCCTAGCTTATTAGGGTTTGGTGGAATGTGTGAGGAATACTCTTGCATTGTCTTAGAATTGATTTACCTGGTATGTGTGTGTTTTTCTGATCAAACCCTAGTGTAGTCAAATGATTGTGTATCTAACTCTTATTTGATATTGTTGTAAAATTGGGTTTTACTAACACATGATATGATATATTTGCATGACGATAAATTCTAGGCATATATAGATATGTCCTTTTGGTTGAAGTCCTAGCTTGATCTAGATCAAATGCATTTATGAACATATAATATGCTTATGTATGGTTATGAATTCCTAGATATGTGTGTTGACCTAGTTATTGATGGTCATGAGTTTTAGGATTCTATGGAAGTCCTTGTCTGAAATTCTAGGATGATGGTATTTGAAAATCTAGGGTGTTAAAGTTAAACTCTAGTGAAGTTAAAAGTTGCTTAGTATGTGTGAAATATAAAAATATGAGATTTATGCATGAAATGATTGTTGAGATTGGAAACCTAAGGTTTTGGAATTAAACCTTAGTGAAAGTAAAATATTTGGAATATGATGATTTGATATTTGTGAAGAAATGGTTGAAATTTTAATTTTTGGTTGAGTATGATGATTGCTTTTAAATCTAGGTTTTGAAACTAACCTTAGTAGTAGTTGGTCATGTTAGTAACTCATTAGTGGTTTATTATAAATCTAGGGGTTTGGAACTAACCCTAGTCGAATATGGTCAAGTTGATGAAGAAGTTGTGATTGAATTTGATTGATTTGTTTGTATGAAATCTAGGATTTGTATGAATCCCTAGTGAGAAGTTTAACACATGCCTTTTTAAGGTTGTTAGATGATATGTAGATCCATATTTGTGTGAATGGTTTCTAGGGTTTTCTATATGTTGTAGTAAGGTATTTCATACCTTTGGAAGACATATTAAAACCCTATATGGAATGAGTGTTGTTATGAAGTAGTTTAGGGCGTATGACAAAGTCCCTAGCAAGATGTTGAAGAGTATATGTCTCTTGTTTATAATTAAGTTTGGGTATTTGATATGAATAAAGTTGAAATTCTTCCATGTTTTTGATATGGCTAACATCATTCTTCTATAGTTTTGGTTGTACTTGCTATCTAAGATGTGCAGGTGCACAATCTTCAACTTGGTGAAGATGCTCGATGTGATAAGCAAGTTGTGCTGGTACACAATCTTCAACTTGGTGAAGATGCTTAATGTGACAAGCAAGTTGTGCTGGTACACAATCTTCAACTTGGTGAAGATGCTTGATGTGAAAAGCATGATGAGGTTGATGATAACTCTGATGAAATGGTTGGAAGTCACGAAAAGATTCTCCTATGTCAAAGAAGAAGAAGCTGATCTCCTGGAGGAAGCAAGAATATAAGAGATCTCCCTAAGATTAAGAGGGAGTCTGGATAAAGAGGTGCTTCCATATTGAGAGGGAGTGTCAGATATGGTTCTCTGCTTCATGTGTCATGCACTAGATCAGGACTAACAACTGTAAGTCTGAGTGAAGGCCATGAACAGGAAAAGGAAATTGGAGAATGCATTTTGAACTGCTGCTAAAAGAAGGAAAGCGGGATCTGACTGAAGAATATGTTCATGCATATGAAGTAGGAAGAAAAATGTATGATTAAGGAATATTCTGTCAAAGATTTGATTGATAGTCCTACTATGGAAAGTTGAGAAGAAACATATATTTCTTGGAAGATCCCAGAGGTTTGTATTTGGTTATGTACATGCAAAAGTATATTATTGATTGGTTTGTGCTCGTATAGATGAATCTCTCGAAGGAAAGCATCCTAGTTACCAATCAGTTTGATTGGGATAGATTGGTCATTCTTGATCTGTTGGATTAAGGGGTGTTGAGGCTTTGTGAGTGAAGCATTTCCTCGGAGGACATCTGGCTGTCACATTGTGTTGATGTCTAGAATTTGTAAAGGTGGCGTTGATCATTGAGCTCTATTTTGGATACATACCTAGATTTTGGGCTGGTGGTTAGCAAGTAAGCCTGATGGTGCCTAGAGGGGCTAAAAGCTTGAGTCCACCTTAGTCCCACTTGGATAGATTTCCCTGGTCAGGAATCTAATCCATGGGATTGTGGTGCCTAAACTTTTGAGTGACTAGTTGGATAGATTGCCCTGGTCAGGAATCTAGTCCATGGTATTACAGTGCCTAACTTGTGGAGTGACTGGTTGGATAGATTGCCCTAGTTAGGAATCTAGTCCATGGCATTGTGGTGCCTAAAGTTCTTCATGGTTCATATAGTTTGAGATCTTCCATTGTAAATTTACATTATGCATACATCCCTAGTTAAGAGGGAGCGTTGGAAATAGTAACTATGTTTGACCTTTAATAATGTACTTGAGTCATTATGTAAAGTACTTGTCAAAAGAATAAAGAAAATAATTTTTATTAATATTATTGTGACTTATTAAAGCATGAATTTCATGCTTGGTCACTATGTTTTAGGTCAAAGTCCTCATTGAGGACTTATACGATTTATTCTGAGTCTATAGAATTATTGTATATTTAAAGAGACCCCTCTTAGGCTTTTGAATCATGTAAATCGGTTAAGTATTGAGTCAAATATGAATTATGTAGCCTCCACACCATGTCGGACTAAGAGAAGATCAAGTCAGCCTAAGGACCCATTCGACCCCACAAGAATCCTATAAAATGAAGGACAATGAATTCATTTGGTGCATCACTTCACATTCTCTCTCTTTTGGGCAAAAGTGCGAAAATCTATTTGTTGGACAAAAGTGCGAAGTAGGAAGCTGGGAAAGTCTATTGTTGGGAAGCCGAAGTGAATGAGAGTTTGGGGGAGTCTAAGGAGTCAAGGAAAATCAAAATTTTGGTGGTGGTCTCTCTTTGTTTCATGCTATGGATTTGAAGAACAAAGTCTCCCAAGTTGGACTGTTGCTAGAAGCTGTGAGCTTCCGCAAGTTGTTGCATAGTCGAAGTTGCTGGAAAGAGATCAATCTTTTGGAGGCTAACTTGGTGTCGAGGGAAGGTCTGGTCAAGGTCTAGGGTGAAGAGTCTCAAAGAATACTATTGAAAGGAAGAATTAATTTAACTGGGTTTTCCCCTCGAGCGGGGTTTTTCCGTAGCATGTGCCTACATCTTCTATTCATTGTTTTATGTGTTGTTGCTTTGTGTAATTTCCTGATAAACTAAAGAAATAATATATAAAGAATCATAATAACAAGTAAAATCAAAAGTACTTATCAAGATCGAGAAAATTTTTACTACCTTTATGATTTTACAACCGATCCAAATTTATACAGGAACACAACAAATTACAGAAATAACCATAAACACAGAGATGTAGCGGAAATAATACTTCGTTTCATTAATGTAAAATACTGAAATATGCTTACAAACATAAATGGAAATAAACTAGCTAGGGCGATGGTAACTTATCTCTGAGAAGAGATGTGGCGGCTACATGCCTCTGAACTATGTTACAATGAGGCTCGAAGGCCTATTTATTGTTGAAAAACAATGGAAAACCCTAAACATCCAAGAACCTAACCCTAAAAGATGAAACGCCAAAATGTGGGCCCCATTTGGGTAAATTGGTACATCAACTTCCCGGGGTCGTAACTTTGGCATACGATCTCTGTTTGACCCGCACAATATCTCGTTAGAAAAATCTATCTGAGAACTACAACTTTGGGAAGAGCAACATCAATCCATGGACCCATGTTTCTCCCAGATTTCCCAAAAAACATCGTTTAGGGCCTCAAAACGAATCTGGAAGTTCAGGACCCGAAAAACTGCTACAAATAGTAAATTGTGCTACAATTAAGGAAACTGAAAAACTGAAAGAGACAGATGTGGGGGTCCAGGTGGGATAGGTGGGTGGTCACAAACATCCACCTAGATCACCAACACAAACAAGGAATCTGTCTAGCGAAAATATGAGCTGTAAATGCTCCCTCTATTGGTCGGAAGACTCAACTGGCAAGCCGATTTTTTCTTCCAACTTGCATTGAAAAATCGAACTTCCCTAAGCAATTCAATGTGCCTATCTTAGGCTTTGCACAACCCCCATAAAAATTGACTTGTTTCTCCCACTAAACAACGGATTCTTTTGTCTCTACTTTTGAGCTATCCCATCTAATCAATCACGCTTTGATACCATGTGAAAATTTCAAGTCCGAAATGTTATTGCAACAATTGGAATTCAATTCTTCTAATTGTTAATTAATTAACAATTTATTTTCTACGACAAATATCGAATAAATCACACTGTAACCTTCACAAATAAAACTTCGGAAAATAATAACGCTGGAAATTAAGAAATATGCTAGCATACACACAAAATTATAACACACTTATTTTTGGACAAATGTCCTCGGAAAAACCAATGCAACATTGAAATTATTTGAGTACAATATGGATACCGAATAATGACTATCCTGCAAAGAAAATACGGGCAAAACAATCTGAGGGAAATTACCCTCACTCCGAGCAATCTCAACACTTGACTGCATCTGAAAAGCTAGTCGTCCAACTAGGCCTACGCAGGCTTTTCGTCACTCTGAAGCTGCCTGCCACACGTGTTTCCTGAATGTACTGCCAATCTATCCATCCTTCCTACAGTTAACTGGGAAAACGATTCTCCAGCACTTTGGAACCCCTTCCGGGCCTCTGGAATTGAAAACGTCTTCTTCCTTCATCAAATCAAATTGTCCTCTAAAGCTCTTGTGCTACCTCTATGCAACCTCCTAGAGAAATTCCGGCCTATCTTTAAAGTTGATCCGAATTGGATCATTATATTGTTTTTCATCCATCTCGATGCATTTGGAGTGGAAAAAGTGGAGGAATCAACTCATGGGACCATTTTTACCGGCGGGACCCGGTTTGGTGAAACAGGGTTTGAAATCTCCCGGGAGCGTTTTGAAGCATCAAACGACATTTTTTGACAGTAAAACTTTGCCGCTTAAGCATAGCACCTTTTCATGCTATTCTACACACATAAATATTTCCAACGACGCAAGAATCACGTTAATCGAAGTCCGTATGCAAAATTTATGCGACTTAGAAGCTATGCATCCAAAGACCTGGGATGAAAATCTGGTATATATACAACATTCTTATAACAGAGCATTCCACATTTCTATAGGAAAGTCCCCTTTTGAAACTTGTTTTGGATATTTTCCACCTTCCCCTTTGGATATTGCATATGGGCAGCAAGGAGGAGTGAAAGAAGACCTTACAAGAGATGCTTTGAGGGCTGAAAATCTTATAGAGAAGATCAGGCAGATCCATATATAGGTACATAAAGCACCGCAGAAGTCACGAATGAAGTATAAGGCCATGCATGATCAGCACAAAACAAAGAAATCATTCAAGGTGGGAGACAAAGTATGGCTACAGTTGAACAAGGAGAGGGTGCAAGGGTCTGGTAAGAAAATCAAGGCTCTAAGTTATGGTCCCTTTGACATACTGGAAAAGTTGGGTGATAATGCCTATCAACTTAGTTTACCACCATATATGCAAATTTACTCAATTGTAAATGTAGAGAATTTGAAATTCTATGAGCCTTCCATGCTAGATCATGAAGAGGAACAGGTCCTACCTTCTGTGGAGGATTTGGCACCAGACGCTCAAGAAGAGTTGAAAGAAGATACGGTTTTGCAGAAGAGGTCCAAAACTACAAGACAAGGGAAACAAGACCTTTGGCAGATTTGGTTGAAGAGACAACTTCCAGGCAAAGCTAAATGATACACCAGAGAGAAAGTGGAGGAAAACTTTCCTCACCTCATTCAGTAAAAGCTTTTGGGGACAAAAGCCTCCCAAAATGGGGAGGTGTGATTCGAATTGGATCGTTATATATTTTATTTCAACCATCTCGATGCATTTGGAGTGGAAAAAGTGGAGGAATCAACTCATTAGACTATTTTACCGATGAGACCCAGTTTGGCGAAACAAGGCCTGAAACCTTCCGGGAGCATTTTTGAGGCATCAAACAACGTTTTTTGGGGGTAAAAATTATGCTGCTTTGGCGCCACACCGTTACGTGCTACTGTACACGCATAAATATTTCCAACGGTGAAAGAACCGCATCAATTAGAGTCTATATGCAAAAGTTATGTAACTCAGAAGTTGACCTTCATGTTTTCACACCGATAGTTCGGGAGGATGCCACGTCAACCTCCATTATTCATGGAAAAGAGGCTAGCCACGTGTTTGTGATGTAAAAGAATCTAGAAGGTTCTATTTTGTAACTCTATTTAAGAGTTGATGGAGTCAGACTTAACCACTAGTAGTCTATCAGACTATGTTATAACTAGGCCACTAGGAGGAAGAGGATTCCATCCTTTCGAGAGCATTTTGTTCCATAGATGAGCAAAGATAGCCAGGGGAGATAGGAGGTAGAGCACATAGAGAGAATATGTGCACTATAGCAGCCCACAGGCCATAGGCATTACTTCTTTGTACCTGAATCCATATTTCCAGACAGAGAAAGGGAGCAAAGCGGCCTCACCTTCCAACTGGGTTTCTCCCGAAAGGGTTTCCCAAAGAGCATAACTTGTGCATTGTGTGTGTGTGCGATTATTTTGTCGTTCTCTACTTTTCTGTTTGATTTAATTTTACATGCATGCATTAATTACAATTAATTTTATAGATCTAGAAATTAAATAAAGTTGTAATAGTGGAGAATCTCAGATTTTCAATATAATATTATTAGATCTGTTGTGATGAACTATCCAGTGGAATATCCATAGCAGTTTAGGGATTAAAAGTGCTCATTGGATCTGGAAAAATATTCCTTCGACCTCACTATCCCTACTCATATTTGTCTTTGCTTCCCTTTTAAAGCTCAAACTCTTCCAGCTACTGCTTCTAGAAAATCAAATTCTCCAAGGAAATTGATCTTTGTGTGTGTGTTCGCCATCTACGCATTGTCTTCTTCTTATAATCTTCTATTGCGACTCCAATGACCAAAATTAAAACTTAATCAAGGGCTAAGATCACATCGGAGTCGATCCATGTGAGTTTCTAGATGATTCACATTATATCTCAATTAATTATGATTAATTAACCCCTTTTCCTAAGTTTAGACTTAGGAAATAATTTAAAATGGGCTAATAATATAATTGAGACACTTTTAGATGGAATTTCTAGAAGCAATTTCTGGGTTATGGAGAGATCTTATGTTTTAGCCTCTCCTCAAAGTTTCGAGACAAGAACACCTCTGCTACTACAAAAACTAATAGTCATTACACTATTTCTATTTGGAATGTCATATACCGATCACTTAATATCAGTATCAGATGGAGGGGTGATTCTTTTAATGAAGCTTGGAAAAGATGGTGGAATGAGACCTCCCCTGACAAGCTAAAAAATCTCCCTCTACTGGTCTTTTGGGGTACATGGCTCGATAGGAATAGTAAGATTTTCTTAGAGGTTGAAATGCATCCTAATCTTATTGGAGCACAAGTCCTAGCTATATACGATATTTTACGTGAGGAGGAGACTTAGAACAAATCCCGCCATATCGAACGAGAATATTGATAACTCTCTCCCCTGGGTCTACTTCGACGGTTCAACACAAAGCAAATAGTGCGGGGGCAAGGCAGTTTTGTACCTCAATAATGAAAATTTCTACAAGCTACAATCTGGTCTGGGAAATGACACAAATATCTTTCCTAAGCTTTGCAGTTTAAAGTTACTTCTGTTATTTGCACTTGAATAAGGATGTCGACAACTACAGGCCTTTGGTGATTCACATGTTGTTATTGATTGGTTCAATCTTCATACTACATGTCACGTGCACACACTAAGGACATTACTAGAGGAAGTTCTCATGATTAAAGATCAATTTGATGTAATCATATGTCACCACATTTACAGGCAAAGGAACAATCTTTCTGACCAGTTATCCAAGGCGGGCACGCAACAGGTATGCCAGACATGGATGATCAATGAACACAATGGAATGAACATTACCAATATTATCATCGCCCTTTATGGAACCATTGCAGTCAGACACTGATATTGAATGATTTTACAACGCTACTTTTTTGTATGTATATAGTTATAATATGTGACCTTGAATACTGATAGTACTACAACTTACTATGTACGTTGGACAGTGACATATATATGCAATTTTCGTATTTCTAGATCAGTTATATTACAGTGTTTTGATAGAATCATACATGGTTGTATCACTGAGATGTTTGGTGAGTGAACAAACAACCAATTTTGATATGCCTAATGCATCTACAACATATGATTTTCATTATTTCACATAATGAAAGTTACGATTTTCCCGGGGGGACATTTCAAGATGACATTAATAGAACATTTACAACTCAAGTATTAGACAAATCATTTCATTAAATCCCATTTGCAGAGAAGTCAATAATTAGAATAAGAAAAAGCACATACTATCAAGATGATGAACACATATAAGAACAACGTGTTAGGTTGGATTCCAATCCTTTTTTAGAGTATTGACATAAATCTCTCCATTGTTTGCAATATTAGGATGGAAATTTTTTGTGACAAAATACCTTATAGTTGAAGCTAATTAATAATATTGAAAAAAGAACTAGTTTATTTCTCAATTTTTACAAGCCATGCATCCTCCTTATATACTTAATTTAGACAAGCAGTAAGTAGAAAAACAAAAAGGATGTTGTTCTCTAGGTAATTGAACATTCAAAACAAATATAACATTCATTTAAGATAATGTAATATAGAAAAGTTAGATGAAGCATCATTATAAGGATCAACAATTAACTTTGAGGGGAGAGTTTGGAAAATTAGGGATTAATATTGGTTTTATTGGAAAAACACCACATTCATATAGAGTGCTAGTTGTAGGAACACACATCAACAAACAAAAATATATCTCACGCTAGTAATAACCATCAAATAATAATGAATTCAAATGCTTTAGTAAATGTGATATGAACAAATAATTTCTTTCACCTATAAAGCAACCAAAAATATCCTACATCATTGTAGATTGTTCTTTTAGAATGTAGATGCCCTGATGACCATTTTTATTCAATGATGATTCCTTGAGACGGTTCAAACTCCTTGCAATTTGTACTTTCATCTTGTCTCACACACAATATATATATAAATCCACTTCAAAATGCAAAGCATACCATATTAATTGGTCATGAGGCACTTAAAATATAAGTGGCATGCAATATGCACCACATTTAAACACAATTGTGTAGAAGGCTGAGGTTTTACATTTTTATAAATTCCAGAGTAATTTAAACTCCGTACATTTATACATGCATTAAGGAATATTAAGGAATATGAAAGGAAAGGAAAGGAAAAGTGGAAATCTTGCAGCGCAAAAGAAACGAAAAATATATGTACCAATATAGAAGAAATATAAACATTTACACTATGCCAATTTAATTGTAGGCGAATACTAATCGAAAACACAAGGAAAAAGGGAAATCTTGCAGTGCAAAAGAAACGTAAAAGATATATTATATCTATTAATATAGAAGCAATATAAACATTTACAATATGCCAATTTAATTGCAGGCAAATACCAATGGAAAACACAACAGGGTCGAGTAGAGATAATTGCCCCGAGATAAAAGACTCCAAATTATTCAATAGCCACATACACCAATTGGATCAGAATTTATGCTACATGTCATTAATAAAATTGTCTGGAGTTCATCTAGTTGCAATGGCTGAGAATTTTCATTACTGATTTGGAGGAGGAAACCTCTCTATCTTGTAGGTAAGATGTAATATCACAACTATTATTAAACACAACTGTCCAAGATATAAGGTTTTTACATTTTTGTAAATTTCAGATTAATTTGTACTATGTAGTATGTACTATTAATTTATGCACTAAAAGAAAATGAAAAAACATTAAAGGAAAATGAAAGGAAAAGAGACTTTCTTGTAGTGTAAAATGAGCAAATTTATGCCAAAAAAAAATATATGTATCAATTAAAAAGGAACATAAACATTCAAAATATAACAATTTAGTTGTAAAAAAATTCTAGAACCACAATGGCTCCAATTAAGTAGACATAGAGAACTAAAACGTCCCATCATCCACCAGTTTAGTCAGGATTTCTGCCATATGCCACTAGTACAATTGCCTAGAATTCAACTTGTAGCAATGGATGAGAAATTCCACTTACTAATTTGTTGGACATAACCTGGACTTATTGCACGTAAGATGGAGCATAGCAACTGCTATTAACCTTGACAGCTCGAGCATGATAACTTCAGTAAGGAAAGTGGAAAGAAAAAATCAGGGAGAAAATAGTTCAGTATCAAAAGATGAAGGGCCTAGTTCTGCATTTTTGTCGATATTCCTGACTTATTTGGAAACAGGACACAACAAGAAAAACAAACAACACAATCTAATACAACTGGATGATAATAAAAGAAATTTTCCACCTTGAAAACAGAAGCATGCTTCACTTACCATAAATTCAGAGGCAAAATAGTTTATTACAACATATATACTGATTTCTGAAACTTTTGAAAAAACCCAAATTGGTTGTCTTTTTCACAACCAAAATGTTACTTCTCTAGTTGTCTCTGTCTTCATTTGTCTGTACCAGTATGTCTTCATTTGACTGTATCAGTATGACGAGAAATTATCCAAGACCGTGTCCACATCTCTTTGCAGTGGTTGATGTTCTAGTGACCACTTTAATCTCCATCGGAAGGCAATATATGCATATTTCTTAATCCATAGTATAACGTCAAATTTAGAGTCCATTCACAAACTCTCGAAAAAATTACAATCAGATGGGCATCTAGTTTATTCATTTCTCATAAGCAGAAAAACAAGATCCCAACATCGATTTTTAGTAGAGCCATTCATTTCTCCTCAGTATAACAAAACCCCAACATCCATTTTCTTAGTAAAGCCATGAATTAAAAGAAAACAGAATCAGGAAAACTTGAGTTACCAGTTTTCTCATAGGATCAGTGAAACCTGAACTACCAGTTTTCCGATAAGGTTAGCCATAACATATAGTCACATGGCTCATAGGATCAGTGAAACTTCAACTACCAGTTTTCTGATAAGATTAGTTTGACTAACATGTAGTCACATGGCTTTGGATTGTCTTTAGCTAGAATTAAGGAATTAATCGAATTAATCCATAAAATGAAATGATATTTTAAAGTTTATCTGATTAAAAATAATATATGGATCTAAAGCAGATTAAAAATAATCTATAAAACCAAATCATAATTTATGGAACTAAAGCAGATTAAAATAATCTATGAAACCAAATCAGATACAAAGTCTATAAAAACCCTAAAATATTACTCATTAAAATTTAAGAAAAAAAAGTTGTACACTCTACTGTTAGTGAGAAATTTAAACGAGCAGAAATTGTCTTGCCGGATTTCTCCGTGCATATGAACAATCAATAATTAGATACTTAAAGAAAGATAAGATGAAGATGAATTTAAACAAGCACAGATTGTCTTGCCAGATTTCTCTGTGCATATGAATAATCCATAATTTTAATAATTTAGGTACTTGAAAATCCCAGAAATGAACTCATAAAATACAAATTTCATTGCACATTTTTTAAAAGCCCCCTAAATATATGACCACAAAAAAAAAAATCAGATTTCAATAATTTAGATACTTAAAAACCCCAGAAATCAATATATAGAACACAAATTTCATCGCACATTTATAGAAAGCACTTAAACATAGGACCACCCAAAGAAATCAGGAACAAATCTCTCTTACAGAGACAGATCCACTACATCAAATTTCAGAGCAAGCAGCAATTCAAAAAATCCCTTGTCACTAAATTGAATGTTCAAAGCTGCATGAAATTAACCCATTTCCATGACGTAAACCTTAGCCCACATGAAACCAGGGTTAAAATGACGTAGATAAAGCCAATTAAAAGCATGATAGAGGAACCAAATCCCATAACTGAAACCCTCACCGGCTATAGAACAAGATTCAACCGTGAAGACCGCATTTTAGTTTGCGCTATTACTGCTTCTGCTACTTCCACGCTAAGCTCTGCTCATTGTAAAAATCGCCAAAACAAAATCGTAATGGCAATAGAATGAAATCTTCTAACACCTTCCATGGACGTCGTCGAGGAGAAGGGGGGGAATCATCTGAAACCGGCATCTCGAGGCTCCGGAAAGCTGCTTGGATGTGGGCAGTGTATAACCAGACTGGAAGAACCAGGCAACATCTGTATCTATTGAGCTCACAGGCGTCATAGGCGGCCTTTACACCGGAATATAACTTAACATACAAAATGCAACAGGCAACTCTTTATTTCCGTCTGGAGTGAAAATTGTGGAGAAGCGTAGAAGGATTATTCCGCTGTTCATTGCATGACTCGAACCCCTGACTTCTTAAAACGCTAGCAAAGCTTGCACCACGTGATTTGTCATGAAATTCTGATTTGAAAACTTTTATAGAATGAATCACATACCAGTCTGATTGATTGAGCTGCAATTTGAAATGTATGCGGAGGCATTTATCCTCATTATAAATGGCTGATCGGTTGATTTGCTGTTCAAATTACACGAGGGGCCTTTATCCTTCTCGGAAATGAAAATAAAAAAGCAAAATATACATACGAAGTTCACAAAACTTAATGCATAGAATAAAATATTGTTCACAAAGCTTAATGGAAATGATAGACAAAGTTAAGAATAAAATATTGTTCATAAAGTTTAATGGAAAGGATAGACAAAGTTATGGAAATGATAGACAGAGTTAATAATAAAATATTGTGGATAGACAAAAGTTAAGATTAAAGAGTATATTGAGTTTTAAATTCAGATTATAATCTAATATATAAAAAGTTATTTTAGTTCGAAGAAAAGTAGTATGGGAGGAAAATTGAACAATTTAATATTTTTGATAATTGATATTAAAGGGTAAAAAAATAAAAAATAAAAATTGTACTATTTTCAAAACAGTACTTGAAAGAGTATTTCAAGAAGAAAATTGGTTTCCAAAATTTCAATAATCATGAGTTAAGAAATATAATTCAGTGTGCACTTGAGAAGTATAAAAAGGCAAAAAGTAGGAAATCACAATTAAATTGTTTTCATGCTTGGTTTGATGAGGAATACAAAATGGCAATGATAATGTTGAAAAAGACAAGTGAGGGGAAGATGAGTGTAAAGTTATATAAGCACATTTTAAAAAGGATAAAAAGATGAGTTGCTAGAAGAGTTAATATATCTAGGCAAGAATAACCCAAAGCTTTTGGAAATAATATAATTGCCAACCAATGGTTTGACTATGCAAGACAACTCTACAAGAAAGAATCAAAGGTTGAGCCTCCCTCTAGGATCAACACAACTACAAAGCTTTTTAGGTTACAAGAGGTGGAGGCTATAATTAAGAAGTTGAAAACAAGAAAGACAAAGGACTTGGCTCAACTTCAAGCGTAATATCTAAAGTGGGGAATGAACATTATTGCACCACACATCATGGAAATATTTAACAACATCATTCAGCAAGGATCCCAAGAGATTGGACAACTAGCTTGGCAATGCCCCTTTTTAAAAGTGGAGACATTAATCCTTTGTTTGCAAAATTTTCTGCAACATGGTAGAAAATAGAATCAGTAAGTAGGCATAAGTAAAAGAAAAGAGGGCAAAAGGACAAGCACGTTGAAACATTCTACAGTGAATCATGATGTTATACTGAAAAACATTATTAAAAAGGTTTGGGGGACAAAGAAGAAGTATCTTGCTACTTTGTTGACTTCAAAAAGGCATTTGACACGGTCCCTAGAGATAAGTTGTGGCGTAGAATGGAAGAACTTGGAATTCCTCTGTATTATAGAGTTGTTGTCCATAAGCTTTATGAAGAAGTGAAAGTCAAAATTAGAACTTCAACAGACATTTCAGAAAATTTTAGAAGTGACATCGAAGTCAAGCAAGGTTTCCCTCTATCCCCTACATTTTTTTGTTTATATATTGATAAATTGGAAATGTCACTAAATCTACAAGGTGGGGATTGTGTTTGGTTGGGGGAGTTTGCGATAAAGCTTCTTATATTCTCATGACCTTGTGTTGATTGCTAAATCGGTCCATGGATCGCGGATGCACCTATATGCCCTTGAGCATTTTTGTAAAGCAGTGGAAATGCAAGTAAATACCATCAAGACCAAAATAACGATTTTCTCTAATGAAAGGAAGCATAGCTAGTGTGTGTTTTCTTTGAAGACAACATTATTGAAGAAGTAAATGAATACAAGTATCTCGCGATTGATTTCAACAATAAAGTTTAATTGGGAGGACTGCAAAAAAAAGAGAATTTTAGGAGTGTGGAAAGCATTATATGCTCTTCAAAACAGATGTAGAGAGGCAGAGACAACATTATTGACGAAGTAAATGAATACAAGTATCTCACGATTGATTTCAACAATAAAGTTTAATTGGGAGGACCGCAGAAAGAAGAGAATTTTAGGAGGGTGGAAAGCATTATATGCTCTTCAAAACATATGTAGAGAGGCAGAGTTTTGGGATTGGAAAACGATTAAAGTGCTTTTTGAACTCCTAGTTCGTCTAGTGGTGTTATATGGGTGTGAATTGTGGGCTAGTAGCATCCCTGTCTCAAAATGGAAACACATTGAGAAAATACAAAAATGCTTGATGATGAGCAAGTTCAAAATAAAAAGTTCGATTCCTTATATGTTGAGTGAAATAGGAGTAGTCCACATCGAAACAATTGCATGGTGTGTCTCATAAGGTACTTAAAAAGAAATGAGCATATATGTTGAGTGAAATAGGAGTAGCCCACATCGAAACAATTGCTATGGTGCTTCTTGTAAGGTATCTAAAAGGAAATGAGCAAATTGGGGGGGGGGGGTAGATAGATGGCTTAAAGTTATCTTCAATGAAGGCATGACTGGCACGGAAAAATTTAACGAAAGAAAATTATCATAAAGTTTAAAAACATTGGTGAATCTCACTAGTCCATCATATGCAAACTATAAAATGTTTATTAGTATATTTATAAATTATTCAAATTTTAATGATTATATATATATTTTATATATAATGCTGGCAATTTTTAAGGAAAAATAATTTTATATTGTAAAATTTAGGTGAATCATCTTTAGAAAAAATGGAAATCGAGGAATCTTTTTTTTTGGAAAAATCATGGAAAATTAACCTACCTGCTAATATTAGCCGCTAAAATTTTCCATGGGCATGAGACAAAACAACAAATGAATGCAAAAATGCAAAAATGGAATATTTACCTCAATCCATGTCTCATGAATAGCAAGGAGTTAAATAATTTTGTTATGGAGAAGTTTGGTAAGTGTATGTGGGAAAAAGAGTTTAGTAGAAAGAAGAAGTATTATGTTCAAGAATTCAACCCCACTTGTGACCTCCAACAAAAAGAGGACATTGGAGTTAGCATTCATTGGAGAGCAAAGATTCATAGCTCAATCAAGATTTAATGGGAAAAGGAGTTGGGTAGAAAGATGAAGTATTATGTTCAGGGATTCAACCTCACTTGTGACCCCTAACAAAAAAAATACATCAGAGCTAGCATTCCATGGACAGCAAAGATTCATATTGCTCAATTAAGACTTAACTCAACTTTGGTGTGAAACGGACGGTGGAAAAGACCTAAAAAACTTGGGAAAAAATAGTGTCTATTTTTTGTAATTTTAAGACAATGAAATATGAAAAACATTTCATTTTGGAATGTGATGCTTTCATAGAGATCAAAAATAATTATGACAATATGTTACAATCAGTCACTTGATATTATCATTTTGATAAGAAAACTGTTAAATTTTTTAAATCAATTCATCATCAATTTGAATAAAAAAAATTAAATTGAAAAAAAACGTAAAAACTGAAAATCCCATAAATTATTTTTAATCTAATTTATTTTAAAATATCATTCACTCGTATTTGAGAAATGGCAACGTGCAAATTGATAGACGGGGCGGGTTGTAACTGCTTTAACACAGTGTAACCAACATGCAAATTGACAAACAGGGCGGCCCAAAACTATGTTAACAGTTATCATTAGATGTGGACAGAGAACGAAAACCCGCTTGAAGAACTCTTAACCAGTTTTCCACGTGGTTTTTTCCCATCGCTTCGAGAGGTGTGAGTTATTTTTAGATGCGGTGAAAATCCGTTCGAAGAATTTTTCGTCGAAAAAAAATTAAAACGTGTCGATAAATGATTCTCTATATAATTTCACTGAAATTATTCTCACAATCAAGAAAATTAAAATATAAAATTTAATAAAAACAATAATAATTATTCATATTTTTAATAATAATTTAATTTTAATTATAATTTTAATAAAAAATACAATTTTTACATTCACTCAATTATTTTCAAATAATAATTATTTAATTTTAAATATTATAATTTTAAATTTAATAATAAATAAATATATGAGGAGAGTATTTGAAATCTATTTATATAACTCAATCTTTTTAAATTGCTAAAAAATTTGGATATGGTTTTATTATCTAGTTTCTTAATTATAAACCATATTAACTAATTTAAAATGCTTAAACCAATTTAAAATATTTATATGATGAATCAAAACATTAATCTCTAATAAATAAATAATAATCTTTAACATAATAATAATTTGATTATAATTATAATTTATAATAATTTAATTATAATATAATTTGCAAAAATAAATAAATTTATAATCATGAAATTCACTCAATTAAATAAGATAATGGATTATATTTAACATTATTTTAATTATTGTAAGAAGAAATTTCGGAGTAAATCACATTTAAAAAATCATTGTGGACGCAACCAACTAGTCTTGACCATGAATCACACTAGTTGATTCGAAAACAATGATTTTCTGGATGTGATTTAGGCAGAAATTTCTTCTTACAATTGTTATGGATCACAAAAGCCTCAATTCAACTATTATTTAATTAATTTAAATATTAATAAAGCAATAATAATTTATATTATATATATATTATATATATATATATATATATTTTTTATTTTAATTTAATTAATTATATAAAAAAAATAATTTAAAATAATTTGATGAATTATATAGATTTTATATTTTTTTCCCAATCATTTATTTTTTAAATTATTTTTGTTTATTTGTAAAATTGTAAATTGTGTAAACCTTAAATAATTACACACTTAATTTTTAGCTTTAAACTTTTACTTAAAAATATAAACCGTCAAAATGATCTAAAATCACACTCAAATCACACAAAACCATACATAATATTGAATTTTTGTCTACAATCTCCGCATCATAAATAAAATAAGTTAACCATACCCCATCACTATCTATTCCATACCACTAGACATATATTCCTCCACCCTCCATAAACCTTTATTAATTATATTAAAAAATCAATTTAAAATGTTGTCAACTATATATATTTCCCAATCGTTTTCAATTTATTTTTCGCTCAACTGACTTGTTTTACATGGTGAAATTTTTGTTTTTGTTAATATAGAAATCAAGTAAATCAACTTGATTGTTTCTGTACACTTACAAATAAATTAAGAAAAATTAACCCAGGTGTGATTGCATGCCCGTCGGTGCAACTGAAGTTAACTGAAGCTGAAATGCACGCAAAACGATCCTAACAACCAGCACGCCACAGCGAAAATGCTTCAGCTAGGAGGGCGCCCCTGCAGAACTGATTCAGGTCTCATAACAAGAGGGATTTCAAGCACAGCCAACGACTTGCACATTCAAACAATATATCGCCCTGCTGCTGGCAAATGGAGGGAAGACAAAACAAAGGGAAAGTCATTTAGTGTTGCGATCTTGTTTAAGGAGGACACAGTAAGAAAGAGAAGAAGCAGGTCCTCAAGCAGCTACCAGAGGACTTTTTTTCTTCATCTTCTTTCTTCTTGTTTGTGTATTTTGTAAGCAATGGGTCTTCAGCTTTTGCAAATCTCTATAATTGGCGTCTGCAACCTTTCTCCGGACATCAGTTATACGCCGGGGAAATTGGCGTTGGCTATAGGTGCAATGCTTGCACAACAATCAATTTAAAAGCTTATATACAGCAGTGTAGCAACTTCTTTTTGTCGAGTTAACGATTTATGGAGATTAGAGGCACACAATTGAAGTTTGGTAAGCAACCAATGATCAATATCTGCAATCCTCAACACGTGCTTTGCTTATTCAACTAGCATTTCATTAAGACATTTATAATACGTTTGTTTATCCGCTGAGTATTTTTATTCCAACAACTGCAATATGTGCAGGTATGTGGTGGTGCTTAAAATGCAGGGACTAAACTGTACGCAACTCTGGTTTAGCAACAATTTTCTGACAGTGTCCTTGGAATTCAAAGTGTTTCTGTGGACAGCAAAAGCAGGGAACAAAAAGGGATTGTGGCCAGGAGAAAGAATGGAGTCGCTTCAGCGGGAGAGTGCCAGATTCGGAGCAACAAAGAATAGTGATACTATTTTTTCTTCTTCTTCATCTTCATCTTCAGCAGCATTTGTTTCAGCCTCTCAGTCCCCATTTTATTCTCCAAAATCTCCTCCTCTTCCTTCAAACAATGATGGGTCTCAGTCCACTTTGTTATTTGAGTACAAAAAATCTGATATGCAGGGTTCGTCCAGCAGTGACTCGCATCCTTTGAGAATCCCAAGGAACGAATTTTCACAAACATCCATTTCATCTCTGCTTCAGAATTCATTATTAAACAACACTAATGACATACCAAGTTCGTCCTATGGCCCCTCATTCATCAGAGTAAAGCAGTTGGATGATATTCAAAAGTCTAGGTCGTTATATAAGGAGTCTTCATCGAACAATGCACATAGCAATTCAGTATCACATAATGACAGGTGCCCAATAGACCTCAACAATGTTGCAGTTCACGAAAATATATTGCAAGCAAGCAACCCATCAAAGAATATTTCATTTACAAGGACCTCGGCCTCTTTGTCATCCTCTGCAAGGTTCAGGAGCTGTGATGTGTACATTGGAACGCATGGACAGAAGGCATCTCTTCTTCGCTTCACCAAATGGCTTTGTGCAGAGCTAGAGATGCAGGGGATTGCTTGCTTTGCTGCAGACAGGGCTCGTTACACAGACTCCAGAAACCATGACATCACTGACAGGGTATTAAGCTCTGCAACATTTGGTGTTGTTATTGTTACTAGAAAGTCTTTTGCAAATCCATATAGTATAGAGGAGTTCAAAACCTTTTTGGATAGGAAGAATTTGGTTCCTTTGTTCTTTGATCTGGGTCCCGGAGATTGCCTAGCCAGAGATATAATTGAGAAGAGAGGGGAGTTGTGGGAGAATCAAGGGGGTGATCTATGGATGTTGTATGGCGGAGATAAGAAGGCATGGAAGGAGGCTGTGGATGGGCTAAGCAGGGTGGTTGATGAGTGGAAATTGGAGGCACATACTGGGAATTGGAGGGATTGTGTTATGAGGGCAGTAAGCCTTTTGGGCACGAGGCTAGGGAGGAGGAGTGTGGCAGAGAGAGAGAAGGTAAGGAAGGCTGGGATCGAAGGTGATGGGTATCCGTTTTCAAGAAATCCAAGATTTGTGGGCAGAAAGAAGGAGCTTCTGGAGTTGGAAGCAATTATGTTTGGGAAAACAGACAGAGATGGTAATGATCATGATGGAGTTTTGGACCTAAATATCAGGCCAAGGAGGTGTGACTCTGTTATTGTTAGGAGGAGGAGCGAGTGTGATAGATTCAAGAGAGGGATAGAGGCAGAAGAGGAAGGGGGAACAGAGAGGAGGAGATTGAGTGAAAGTGATAGGTTGAAGGATGCAGAAGTAGGGCCGAAGGAGAAGCGAAAGAGTGAGTCTGACAAATGGGAAATGAAAAAAGAGGATAATGATGGAAGGGTGGGGAACAAAGCACGAAACAGTAAAGGGAAAGAGTTGTTGGTGTGGAAGGAATTGGAAAATGTAATGGAGATACAAAGAGGCAGGGGTGCACAGAGGATGAGGGATCACCATCAGCGAGCGAGGGCACTGCATAAAACAAGGTGTGCAAAGAGGAATGCGAATTTAAAATTATCATATGGCAGAGGCATTGCATGCGTATCAGGGGAATCAGGGATAGGCAAAACTGAATTAGTGCTCGAATTTGCTTACAGATTCGCACAGAGGTATAAGATGGTGTTATGGATCGGCGGGGAAGCTCGTTACCTTAGACAAAACTATTTGAATTTGTCTCGGATACTTGGGTTGGATGTGAGTAATGAGACGCAGATTACCCTAGAGAAAGGTAGGAATAAGACATTCGAGGAGCAGGAAATGGAAGCCTTAATGAGAGTGAGAAAGGAGCTTCTTAGAGACATTCCTTATTTGCTTGTGATTGATAATTTGGAGACTCAGAGAGATTGGTGGGACAATAGAGACCTTTTGGAGCTTCTTCCACATTTTGGTGGACCAACGCATGTGATAATTTCTACTCAACTTTCCCGTGTGATGAACCTGGATTCCCTGAGACTCTCATACTTATCGAGTGTGGAAGCTATGTGTTTGATGAAAGGGACAAGGGCTGATTTTTCAGTAGTGGAGCTTGATGCACTAAGAACAATTGAAGAAAAATTGGGTCGGTTAACACTGGGCCTTGGGATTGTTGGTTCGATCTTATCAGAGCTTCCCATAACACCTTCAAGACTCCTTGATGACATTAACAGGGTATCCTTGAAAGAGATGTTCTGCAGTCTTCAAGAAGATTCAACTCTCAGGAATTATCCATTTCTTGTGCAACTTTTTGATGTATGCTTCAATATTCTTGATTATGCAGATGAACAAAAGAAATTAGCTAGCAGGATGGTTTTGGTTGGTGCGTGGTTTGCTCCTCATCCTATTCCTATCTCTCTTCTTTCAATTGCAACCCACAAGGCTCCTAAGAGAATAGATGGCTCGCAAATAAAAAATAAATGCTTGCATATGATTGGTTGCTTGTGTAGGGTATCTCGAATAAGAAAATCAGAAGCCGAAGCATCAACTATGTTGATGAGATTTAGTATTGCAAGAAGTAGCACAAGGCAGGGATGGATTAACATGCACGAGATGATTCGGTTATATGCAAAGAAAAAGGGAGGAAACTATTTTGCCAGATCTATGTTCCAAGCCATTGGTAGTCAAGGGACTATCTCCCTACATTCAGAGCATTTATGGGCGGCTTGTTTTCTTGTATTTGGATTTGGAAATGACCCAGTTATTATAGAACCTAAGGTAACTGAATTACTTTCCTTTATCAAAAGAGGAGTAGCTCCTTTGGTTCTTCATTCTTTTACTACCTTCTCAAGGTGCCATGCAGCTTTAGAACTTCTACGTCTATGTACATGTGCCCTGGAGGCTTTCGAAGAGTCCTTTGTTCCTCAAGTGCAAATCTCGTTGCATAATTCCATGTGTTGGAGAATTTGTGGTCGTGCTGATACTGAGTTGGATGAGTATCTCTGGGAGGATGTAACACTTCTGAGGGCTTCACTTTTGGAATTGAGGGCAAAATTGATGCTCAGAGGTGGGCTATGTGATGCAGGGGAGGATCTCTGCAAAACCTGCATCAATATCAGAACAGTGATGTTGGGTGTCAATCATCATGACACCATGGCTGCTCAAGAGACACTGGCCAAACTTGTCAGATACCAAACAAATAATAGAGTTGGGTAGATGACGAGTTTGATTAAAGCATCCATCGAACTGTGGAGTATACAAACAACACGCTGGTGCTTACCACGTCAATGCCACATCATATACTTAAGATGAAGATATTGTTCCAAAGGTTTTACATGTTTTATTTCATTGTTAGTCATTCATTAGACAAAATCAATATGCTCATGTGTGCACTGTACAAGAAGATTTGACAATGTATTTTTCCGTCTTGTAAATGTAGGAATGTTCTCTACAAATTGGAATATATCAACGAAAAGAACGCTGGACTTTGGTTGGATAATGCAAAATGGCAATGGTTTTTTTCTTCTTGTAAATGTAGGATTGTTCTCTACAAATTGGAATATATTGATGAAAAGTACGCTGGACTTTGGTTGGATAATGCAACATGCCATATCGCTAGACCATATTAAGTGTCCATTGCTTTTCACATTACTATTGAGCATGAAAGGGGTTGTATTATTATCATGTAAACAGCTATGGTTCTAACTGTATCAAATGAAAACTCTTGGATTTTCAGGTTTTATGTTTCTTTCTGTCATGGAATTCAAGTTTTCCAGCATAAAAGCTCTAAGATGCTAACAGTGAAGATGAGTGAGCAGTATTACTGAGGTTATATGTTGCATGAACTCAACCACTGGGGTTGTTTTTCACTGGCTATGCTTTTTTGTTTCTTATCATTATTATTGTTATTCTTCTCTTCCCAGTAAAATCAGACCTGCTTGCTTTGGTGTGTGATGTACAATAGGAGTTACAGGTCATACTACCTTAATTGCACTGCCCTTTATTATGCCCAACTGGCCAACCAAGGAGGTTTTATTAATTTCTTTGCTTAGCTTGCAAGAATATATGATCACAATTTTTTCTTTATCAGCATATGTAGATAGTCTAAGGGACACGGTATTTCATATACAATTCAATGCCTTGTTGATCAGAATTTATCGTCTTTATAATTTTATGTCATTACAGGCACAGGTGTATTTGATGTGTTCTCCGACTTTGGAGAAACTGCTAGTGCCACCATAACAGTGTGTCAAATAGATATTCACAAGGTAATCTAATCTATATGTTCATCTCTATATATCGATCATTCATCTCCTGAATACATAGAGGCAAAATCTTTAAGGCAATGAAAGACATACGTCTTTAATTCTGGACTTCTTCTCAAATAATTTAGTAATAGCATTTACAGGATCAACTGAAGTTCAGTGACTTACAATAAAGGCTATTGCGTAAAACGACTTCTTGGTGGAAAGTGACCAATCATTCTTATGGAGCGTTGATGTTCATAAAGCTGTGAACCTTCCCCATCTTGCAGTATACATCTTAGATCTGGCCAATATTGTTTCCACGATCGAAGACATGCAAATGGATATCCTATCCTAAAGGCATCTAAGGACCTGATCTGTTTGAAAAAGTCTGTATGGTGTTTGAGTTGTTCAGTTGTAACAAACATTTGATAACGACATTCTCGTGTAAGTAACTGAATGCCAATTGTTGTTGTTTACACATCTTCACTCTCATTCTTATGGAAGAACCACCCATGTTAAATTAAGTTTAATTATACTGTCCTTTTTAAGATTGTTGTTTTTGATATGAGCTTTACTTTGAGGTTTTACAGTAAGTTTTTGGTATGTGAAGATGTGTACCCAACGTATGTGGAGACTCCCTTAGCCTAAATTTCAGGATATTGTCAATGTACAATGGAGTTTTGAACTTAGGAGACTTTGCCTCGAATATATCAAGGTATATTAGTCATTAACATTTCAAGTTTTTAAACTAAACGTGGTGAAGTTTGAACAATGAAAACCATGAAAACAATAACATGATACCATTGTGATTCACAATTTAGCTCCAAAGCAAAGTCCAACACTAAAATGAATGCTCAACACTAATAGCACTAAAGCAAATGGTGAATTAGGGTTTGTGAGGGTTAAATACATGGTAGGAGGGTTGGTGACACCCATTAGGAAAGGCGAGAGGATTAGGTTAAGTATTTATTTTTTAATTTTTTTAGGTGTGTGTTGGTCTTGTTACCTATCAAACCAGCAGGGTTGCTGAGATCTGTGCAATATGCTCTGATTGGCACACACAGGATGAGGGCCCACTATCACCTGGGCTCAAATACCCAGTTTTTAAGTCCAACTACCTCCTCAATAGGTATGGGGGGATTCCTTTTGAATACCTCATTCAATTAATAAAGATCAATGTTTTAAATGTGAAAATTCCAATACGGAATCCTATTGCAGCAACTCTAACTAATAAATTAATTATTCGGTTTATTGCAATGGCAACATCGAAATAAACACACTGCAACTTCCACAAATAAAACTGTGGAAAACAAATAACGCTGGAACTGAGAAAATACTAGCGCACACACAATAAAAATGACACCGTTATTTTTGGACCAATGTCCCCGGAAAAACCCAACTCGGGAAAATTGGTGCAGTAGCTGAGGTTTTTGTTATTATGTAGCAGTGAAATAATCTGAGTACAACTGGATGCTGAAACTGGCAATCCTACAGAGAAAACTGGCAAGAAAATTATAGTGAGGAATTTCCTCACTCCACAGGCAAATTCAGGGTCTGACCTCAACTCATATTGAGCCGTCCAAACTGGCTCTGTGTAGTCACTGTGTCACCCTAGCGCAGTTGCTTCTGCACTCAGTTCGTAACAACTTCTCCTCAAGCCGTCTGGTCTACGGTTGTCTGAGAAAATGTCTCTCTTGGACTCTGGAACCTCTACCCAGCTTCTAGCACTGAAACTCTGCTTCTCCCCAACAATTTTGAAATTGTCTCTAGAGGCTACTACGCTGCTTTGCGTCAGCCTCACTGTGGCTCCTCAGCCTCTCTGCAAATGCACTCACCAGAACTGGGATCCTTCCTCTGGCTTCACGGTCCTTGCCCCTCTCTCACTGCTTCGATTTCTTTGGCTCTTTCTCCGACAACTGAATGCTGCTACTCAAGAAATCGATCTGCTCATGAAATCGAATTGCACAAGTGATTTTTCCAAGCCCCATCAACTTCTTCTTATAATCCTCTATTGAGACTTCAACGACCAAGATTAGGTCTTAATCGATGGCTAGGATTAACTTGAAGTTGATTTGTGTGAGTTTCTAGAACATTCACACCATAACTTAATTAATTCTGATTAATTAGTCATATTCCCAAAGTTTAAACTTATGAAACATTTAAAAACTGACTAATAATCTAAGTAAGTCATTTCTAGGCGGAATTTCCAAAAACGATTTTTGGGCTTTGGAGATCTCATGCATTCTAGCCTCTCCACAAAATTTCAAGGCTAGAACACATCCAATGCTACAAAAACTAACACTCCCTCTTAGCGAGGAATGTGTTCTAGAGTTGTTGCCTTCTGCAGCAAGACCTTGTTTCTGCATCATCTCCTGTCATGCTACTGATGTCTCGCTACTGCTTCCCACCAACTACTGCACAACTCTGATATGTGCTGCTGACCCTGCTAAACTGTTATTAACACTGCAACTCCCTCTCCATTTGCTGCTGCTGCAACTGAAAAACATCCTAAACACGGAATCAACTGTGATCAGTATAATGCATCTGTCACCCAAGTCTTTGAATGCTACTAATATCCGCACTGTCACTAAGGTATTTGCATTGTTGCTAACTCTGCACCAAGGTTACTTGGGAGTGGGAGCAAAAATGGGGAGCGGGAGGGACATTTTCAGAAGCTTCCGATTTGGGAGTGATCCCTGTTGATTTGGGGTAGCATCGAATGTGCTCTAGCCATGAAAATTGGCGGAGAGGCTAAAGCACATGAGATCTCCAAGACCCAGAAATGGTTTGGGCAGATTCTACACGGTTAAGGAGATATTAAAATAATTAATATTTTTAATGTAGTTCCTAAGTCTAAACTTGGGAAAAATAAAATATTAATGAGTATTAATATAAAACTGGGTTAGAAGGTTCTAAAGGACATGGATCAAGCCAAATCTAATCTTAGCCATTGATTAGAGATGTAATCTCGATTGTTGAAGGACCAACAGGAAAAGTATAAGAGGAGGCTTGAGGGTCAGCTAGAGAATACACTAGAGTGATTAGTCATTCGATTTACTAGAGCGGGGTTTGCTAAGTAAAGTTGATTCAGTGATCAACAGCGAGGGGCAATGAGTACTAGACAGAGAAGCAGAGATAGTACAGAGAGACCAACGCAGAGGCAGAGAGGTAGACGCAGAAGCCAAAGTAGGCCACGCAGAGCCCAGAAGAGACAACGCAGAGCCAGAAGGGCCTGCGTCATCCACTCAGAGGGCAGCAGGAGTGACGTAGAAGGCCGTAGAGGCTGCGTAGTGCCTCAGAGGGTTGACGCAGAGGGGTTTGAGGTTGATGCAGAGGCTAGGAAGGCTGACACAGTGCTTTAGTGGTGTTGGAGGGGGTTTCGTGGGGCAGATTTTCTGAATGTCTGCTTCTGAATAGAGAGGTAATACTACTGTTGTCTTTCTCGGTCGGGTGAGCTAGTTTGGCACCCAATTGTACCCAAGGATAGACTGCATAATAATATAACCCTCACAATTGCTACACTGGTTTTCCCGCATTGGGTTTTTCTGGGGACAAGTTGTCCAAAAATAATGGTGTCACTTGTGTGTTTGCTATTTCTTTTAGCTGTTGATCTGTAGATGGTTGAGACTGTATTGTGTTTATTTCGATGTTTATATGTTTAAACTTTAAATAACTTGTTTGTAATTTACAAGTAGGAGAAATAAACCAGAAGAATACAGATAAAATTTCTAACAGGTAATACTTATAAATTTCAACATGGTATCAGAGGCTAGTTGCAGATCATAGGAGAGTTGAAGGCATCAGCTGAAGCAGAGCATTTGCAGCAGAAACAACTGTCTCGAGTGATAAAAGCTGTTCCTTGTAGAAAGCAACAGAACATCATTTCGGGCCAGAGAGAGGCCAGCACAGAGGTTGAGGAGAATAGAAAAAGGCTCACGTAGAGCCACGCAGAGACCAGAAGGTTTGACATAGTTGGCTAGGGGAGCATTTCAGCCAGTGCCGGGATTGCGCAGAGCTTAGAGGTTTAGTCCTTCAGTTGCCGGGGCATAGGAAGTTGTGGGCAGATTGCAGGGAGTGAAGCTGGTGGGGTGCTGTGGGTAGAATAGTACCTAACGGGGCAAAACCAAGGTAGAGGGAGTTGCTACCGAGGTGAATTTCTAGCCAAGGAATTCGGATCAGTGTTGCAAGTGCATAGGAGATTGGAGAGGGGCGACTCGACAGTTGGCACGCAGATTTCCAGGAGGGAAATCGAGACTCAGAGGGAATCTAGCAGAGAACTTCGAGACGTGAAGTAGCGACTCAGAGGGAGTCGAAGAGAGAACTTCTAGAGGGAAGTAGAGACTCGAAGGAGTCGACAAGAGGAGCAGAGAGATGGCCATGAATGGACTGAGGGATCAGACAGGCTGGACTGGGCTCCAACTTTGTGGGGTGAAAGGCCAGGATCCTGTACATTCTAAATAGACATTGCATCAAGGCCTTCGCCTTGAGAACTGTGGCTATCTCAGTTGACCCGGCTGATAATGAGAAGTATGAGGAGGTAATGACCAAGGCGAAATGTATCATCCTTGATGGGGTCAAGGATCATGTGGTTCAACATATTGCCGAGAAGGAAACGACAAAGGAAATGTGGGATGGCTTGAAGACATTGTACCAACATACTTCCGTGCAGAGGAAGATGTTACTTTAGAATTAGCTGCGGTCATACCATGTTGATTTGGGGTAGCATCAGATGTGCTCTAGCCATGAAAATTGGTGGAGAGGCTAAAGCACATGAGAACTCCAATACCCAGAAATGGTTTTGGCAGATTTAAACAGTTTGGGAGATGTTAAAATAATTAATATTTTTAATGGAGTCCCTAAGTATAAACTTAAAGAAAATAAAATATTAATGTGAATTAATATAAAACTGTGTTAGAAAGGTCCAAAAGTCATGGATCAAGCCAGAGTTAATCTTAGTTGTTGATTAGGGACTTAATCTCGACTGTTGAATTGTCAACGAGAAATGTATAAGAGGAGGCTTGAGGGTCACTTGGAGAACACACCGAGTTGA
Source organism: Pinus taeda (assembly GCA_000404065.3). NCBI lineage: Eukaryota > Viridiplantae > Streptophyta > Pinopsida > Pinales > Pinaceae > Pinus > Pinus taeda. The sequence goes on from APFE031333565.1 coordinate 91,720, forward strand.
TCAAGAATTCGATTTTCTGGGGCAGGGTTTGCTGAGGAAATCGAAGGAGTGTTCAGAGTTGCCACTGAGGGCAGTGAATATAGAAGCAGAGAGGCGGAGATAGTACCAGGAGGATCAGCGTAGAAGCCGGGAGAGAGGGACACAGAGCCATCCAAAGTTTCACGCAGAGCCAGCCAAGGCTCACACAGAGGTAGCCAGGAGTTGCATAGTGCCTCAGAGAGCCACCGTGGGTGACGCAGAGGCTCTAAGGGCTGACACAGTACCTCCATAGGCTAACGCAGGGTGAGCTAGGGTGACGCTGGGCCAGAAAGGGCTGACGCAGTCCCTAGAGGCTGACGCTAGGGTTTTCGTGGGGCAGATTGGAGTTGGGAGTTGTTGGAGTGTTTATCCGGGGTTTCAGCCGGAATATCTGTCTCCGAAGGAGAGGTACTATTTCCAAGATTATTCTCTATTGGGTGAGCTAGTTTTGGCACCCAGATTGTATTCTGAAACTGCTTAATAATACGAACCCTCAGATAGCTGCACCGGTTTTCCCGCATTTGTTTTTTCCGGGGACATTGGTCCAAAAACATCGATGTCACTTGTGTGCTTGTTTCGTTTCCTTCAGTTGATGATCTGTAATGTGTTGAGCATGTATTTGTATTTATTTTCAATGTTTACATGGTAAATAACTTGTTAATTAATCAGAACAAGTTAGGCAGAAATAAATCAGGAAAGTGCATGAAGGGTTTCTAACAGTTAGACTTAGAAATTCCGACATACCAGATGTAGAAGGGGGAGCAGATAGATCACTTCCTTGGCAGACTGAAGGAGATCCGAGACCAACTAACTTCCATAGGGGCCACACCGGATCAGGGGTTGATGGTGAGGACTGCACTAAACGCAGTCTCCGAGGAGTGGGAGACATTTGTCCAGAGCATAATGGGTGGGGCGAATCTTCTAAATTGGGAAGAATTGTGGGCGTCTCTTCGCCAAGAAGAGATCAGACAGCTATCTAAGATGGGAAGTTGCAACAAAGGAGTCCAGATCAAGAAGGAAGAGGAAGAGGATGCAGCTCTGGCATCTGCGGGGAAGCAGGAGAAGAGGAAGAAAAAGGACCTCTCCAAGGTCAAATGCTTCAACTCTGGGGAACTGGGTCATTATGCGAACCAGTGTTTGAGGAAGAAGAACAAGGGAGAGGCATCTAACTCACAGCACCAATGAAGGCGGAAAAGGAGGTAGAGGAGGATGACGATTGTGCCATGAGTGCTCATGTACCTCTAGAGAAGAGGTGGGGAGACATCGAGCTGTAGTTAGTGTGAAAATTCTATCACTGCAACAACTGATTTATTTTACCTACTTATTTCTCAATAAGTTATTTACGAAAACCCTTCAGTAAACATTAAGATAAATTCTGCTGCAGATATCACACCATAATATGGAAACAAACACATGCACAAGAATCAACACATCAACACAGATATTTTGGACAATTGTCACCGGAATAACCCAATGTGGGAAAACCGGTGCAACAGAGGAGGATTTTATTATTCAACAATTCTTCAGTACAACTGTGTCAAATTGGCTTACCCAACAGAGAAAAATTCTCCAGCGCTTCTCCCAGTCTCAGCGTTAGGCTTGCTGGCCTCTGCGCAGCTCCTAGACCCTCCGCGTCAACTCCTGCCTTTTTGCGTTAGCACTGGGCCTCTCTCCGTCACCCATGCAGGCCCTCCAGTGACTGCGCAGTCTGCTGCCTTTGTGTCTTCCTGTCCAACCTCTGTGCTGGTCTTCTGTGCTGTTCCCGACTCTCTGTTCTGTACCCGCTACCTCTTGCTGCTCTCCAGACCACTAGTTCGAATTTCTCAGCTAACGCCGCTCCAGAAATTGAACTGACTGGTCTCCCTCAGTGTGTTCTCTAACTTTTCCTGTTGGTCATTCAACGGTCGAGATTAAATCTCTGATCAGTGACTAAGATTAGATTCGGCTTGATCCATGAGTTTTGGAACCTTCTAACCTAGTTTTATATCAATACCCATTAATATTTTATTTTTCCTAAATTTAGACTTAGGAACTCCATTAAAAATATTAATTATTTTAAGATCTTCCAAACTGGTTATAATCTGTCCAAACCATTTCTGGGTCTTGGAGATCTCATGTGCTTTAGCCTCCACCAATTTTTTTATGGCTAGAGCACATCCGTTGCTACCCCAAATCAATACCCCCTCTTAGCGAGGACTGTGCTCTAGTAATACTCCATACTGAGCATCACTCTGACTATACGACACCGGTACCTGTGCTGATGGTAGGTCTCCCCGCTCGACATCCTCTGCACTGCTAGATCCTGTACTGCTGCCCATGGCTCTGCCTTTGCCACTGTTGCATCCGTACGGCAGCTCCCTCTGCATCCGTGTTGTTGCTGGTCCTTTCTCCCAACACTGTATCTGCACTGCAACTCCCTCTGCATCCGTGCCGCTGTTGGTCCTTCTTCCCAACACTGCATCTGCACTACAATTTCTTCTCGTCATGCTGCATCATGCTACTGCTGATTGCTACTGCACTGCAACATCACCCCCATTTCTGCTACTGAAATGGATTCTTTATCATCCCTATCTTTTCCCTGAAATAATCAAACTTTGTTCTTCCAAGGGCCTTGGTGAGGATGTCTGCCACTTGTTCTCCTGTAGGAGTGTAGCTCAACTGTACAACTCCTCGTTGGACATAGTTTTTGACAAAGTGACACTAGATATCAATATGCTTTGACCGATTGTGAAACACTGGATTCTCAGAGAGCTTGACGCAACTCTAATTATCACACATGATCTTGGTCGCCTCCATCTTTCTTCTGAATAGATTCACAAGCAGCTTTCTAAGCCATATGGCCTCACACGAAGTTGTGCTTGTAGCCATATATTTTGCCTCAGCTGAGCTTAGAGCGATAGACTTCTGTTTCCTACTCCACTAGGAGGTCATTCCTGATCCAATGTTGAAACAATACCCAGATATACTTTTCCGATGTACTGAACTTCCATCCCAATCTGCATCAGTGAATCCACTCAATCTGATATCCTTACTCTTGGTGTACAAGAGTCCATAATCGACTGTTCCCTGTATATATCTGAGAACATGTTTGGCTGCTGCCCAGTGCGCCCTCTTCGGCTCCACCATGAACTGACTGAGGGTGTTGACAACATAACAAATGTCTGGCCTGGTAGTGACCAGATACATCAAGGACCCTATGAGTTGCCTGTATAAGGTGGGATCAACATCCTTGTCTTCTGATGCATCAATTTTCTTCTAGTTAGTGATCATTGGAGTAGCCATGGGTCTACAATCCTCCATCCTGAATCTCTTTAGAATTTCTGTAGCATTTCTCCCTTGTCCAAGGAAGATCTCCCCCTTTTGCTGCCAAACTTCCAACCCTAGGAAATAATGCATCTGTCCCAAAACCTTCATGTCAAATTCTATGACTAGATTCTTCTTGTAGTCCCCGATGAGCCTAGATGATCTTGTCGGAAAGAGATCATCCACATATAATACTAGGATTAGAGGCTCATTCTCTACAACTAGATAGTAGAGATTTGGATCTGCGCCACTCTTGACAAATCCCATCTTCTACAAGTAGCCATCAATTCGACCATACCATGCTCTAGGTGCCTGTTTCAGCCCATACAAGGCTTTCTTCAATCTACATACAGGAGACTTCTTCTCATGTATCTCAAAGCCTTCTGGTTGTTCAATGTATACCTCTTCTTCTATCACCCCGTTCAGAAATGCCATTTTTACATCCATCTGATGAATCTCCCATCCCATCTGTGCTGCAAGAGATATCATGGTTCTAATAGATGTATACCTGGCTACTGGGGCAAAGGTCTCTTCGTAGTCAATTCCTTCCTTCTGAGCATACCCCTTAGCCACAAACCTGGGTTTGTATTTTTCCACACTGCCGTTTGCAGCGTATTTAATCTTGTAGATCCATCTCGAACCTACCACCGATCTGTCTTGAGGCCTGGGCACTACTTCCCAGACATCGTTCACCATTATGGAGTTGTACTCCTCTACTATCACATCCAACCAAACTTGATGTTGAGCAGCCTCCTGAAAACTGGCAGGCTCCCCATCCTGAGCTACTAATGCCTGATATCTATCTGGCTATTTTCGCTCCCTCTTATTGTTCCTTGGTGCACTGATGAAATCCTCTGCATCTCGCAGAATCTGACGAAGTTCCCTTTTCGTTCTTCCTCTGCCAGCAGGTGCTTCTGTTAGCTCCTCCTCCTATGATTCTTCCTGATCCTAGGAAGAATTCTTTGCTTCCGTTGGTTGAAGAGGTTTGACCAACGACTCCTCTTTTGACTGCTCCTTGGAAGGCATTTTTCGAGATTTTTGAAAACCCTGTCCTCCATGAACTTCACATCTCGTCGAACTACTACCTTCCTGCTCCCTAGAAGATAGATTTTGTATGCCTTAGTGTTCTTGCTATATCCCACTAGATATTCTTTCTCTGCAGTTTGATCCAGCTTCTTCCTCTTTTCCTCGGGTATGCGGCAATATGCTAAGCTCCCAAATATCCTGAAATGACTGACTTTAGGTGTCTTCCTTGTGAAGACTTTCTCTGGAGTAATCTTACCTAATGCCCGATGAAGAGTTCTATTTTGAACATAGACTGTCATGTTGCATGGTTCTGCCCACATGAATTTTGGCATATCCTGATCATACATCATGGCACAAAGGCGTTTGCAGCAGTTTGAGAGGCACAAAGGTGGTTGCAACAGTGCGAGAGGCACAAAGGTGGTTGCAGCAGCGTAGTGGCAACAAAGAGAGCATAGGATAGCAACAGAGATAGCTTCAACATCAGGAGGCTTCTGGACTGACAAGGATGTCAGAATTTGGGTAGATCAGTTACTTACTTCTCAATAACTGAGTTGCAGTGCAACAGTTAGCAGTGGCAATGCTATGGGGTAGCATGCTGCAGCGTGTTGAGAGGGAGCTGCAGTATAGATGTAGCAGTGGCAGTGGCAGGGTCATGGGCAGCAGTACAGGGAGCAACAGCGCAGTGGATGTTGGGCAACAGGCTAAGCATCAGCACAGGTACTGGTGCGGAAGGATCAGACTGATGTTCAATGGTGGAACATTACTAGAGCACATTCCTCGCTAAGAGGGAGTGTTGATTTGTGGTAGCATCAGATGTGCTCTAGCCATGAAAATTGGTGGAGAGGCTTGTTGACCTCTACCGGTCAACTACCCATGTAGTACACCCCCCTATTTTTTGCAAAAAAGGGGCAGCACCTGATCAGCGTGTTCGTGCCATCCTGCAGTCATCAGCAGCTTGATCAATCTAATTGTAAACCCAGTCTGCATGTATTCTTTGTAAATAATCCTAGCAGATATGAGTCGTGTTTGTAAATTGCCTAGGTGGACCTAACTTTCTAATGATAATTTATGTCCCGGAAGGTTTTTCGTCTCACCGATCCACGGATCGGCAGAGTTTTCCTTCAAAACCTGACCCCAAAGCCGGGATAAATTTTGTCATTGGAATTTTAGAAAATCCTAGTGTATTGATCTGCTAGATTATAGTTGTGTCGCAGAACTGGGTGATTTGTGAGGGTCTATGTTAAAGGGGTTTTTCTCCCTTAAGATGTAAATTGTAAAAGTCATGATGTAATGTGTCCCGAGGGTCGAAAAATGTTTTAAATCCCCTCATGAGTCCTAAGTCCTAGGTCCTAGGTGATGTTTCCGAAGGCTTAGTT